>CM064864.1:21097945-21288924 GCA_032719365.1 Prinsepia uniflora
CCAAGTTCTACAAGTTTGTCTCCTCATTATCTATCTATCTATGGCCTCAAAAATGATATTTTAGACCTGGAATTTACCTCCCCATGTCGAATGATGAACTGGCCACTTCCTCCGCCGTGTTCTCATGATCCTGGCCACCTCCTGCCATGATTCCAAGCCCAACAACTTTGTTTTGAGCTCCAAAACAAGTTGAACCAATTTGGTTTGAGGGGAGGCTAGGACGGCTCTGGGAACCCAGTAGAATGCGGCAGAGAGCACGGTGGCGGACGGCAGGCAGGTAATTCTCATTTCCCTCTAGGTGCTCTGTTTTACCGTTTTGGTTCAATCGTTAAGTCGTGAGGTTTGGGAGTAATTCGAGGGTTTCTGTCAGTTCGGTTGGACTCCTTGGGTCCCTAGGAACCTTGTGGTTGTGACGCCGTGGTGGGGGGAACCTCTGGTGGCTGGGAGTCGAAACAGGGCTTTGACGGGTTTTTAAATTCGAAGTTTGGAAGGGTAGAAACAAGCTCAATCTTCGTGATTCAATTAACTAAATCAATAGATTGTGATTGGATGAATCTAATAGACTAATTAGGACTGAAAACCCCCTAGAATAACCAGAGAACCGTGAACGCCGGTCTGAACCTGGTGAACTGGGTTCACCAGAGATAAACGATGACATTGTAGCGGCGCGTGGGCTTCACGCGCAGCCGCTTGCGGTGGCGCGTGGGGGCGCGTGGGGAGTGCAATGGGGAAGTGTCCAACATGGCAAATAATCTACGCAATGTAACGCACATTTTAGCATTGGTTTCGTGTCAATCGGACCCCGTTTCGACATTGTTCGGAATGTCCGAAGGTTTTAAGTCGGGTTTAAAAATACTTAAAAATTCGGAAAAATTACGGGACTTGAATAGGATGTTAATGAAGAGATTAGTAACCCTCTATTGTGATATGAACAGGTTCGGGAGTCCCGGTATTAGTAACGAGGCCCGGGAAGGCCGGTGGCACGCGTATCGAGGCGCTCGGTTAAACGGTATGTGAGTGGAAATTTGGTTTTTATAAATTCTATGCATGCATAACTGTTTCATGATTTTTATAATTGTGATTATATGATTTATTTTGGATGTCGGTGAATTTATATGATTTCACGCATTTCGAGGTGATTTACGGGTATGCGTGTAAACCGAGATTTTCTGGATTTGTATTAATTTCCATAATTGTGGTTGGATATGATTTTATGAGACAGTTACGGAATTGATTAAGTGAATTCGGGCCAGGGGCCCAGTTGTTTTATATTTGTGATTTCGGGATGCTTTTCGGAAAACGGATCGTGAGGGATCCTGATTGATTGTGTCTTATAAAAATAGTTCGGGTTTAAAGACCCGGGTGCCATTGCTGGAGCACATTTTGAGTTTAAAGACTCGGTTAACTGATGACGGGGGCGGGCCCGGAAAATTGGGTTTAAAGACCCGGATTGAGTTTAAAGACTAGTGAGTTTAAAGACTCGGTTTTTGTGATACCCCCGAGGCCTATTGACTATGTTTTGAGTTTAAAGACTCGTTGATATCCCAGGAAGGCCTGTTTATGCGCATGGTTTTGAGTTTAAAGACTCGGGCGCACTTAATCCAGCATACGTGTGTGATTACAGTTTTTCACTGGTTTTGGGCAGTGACCCGGATGAACTGGATTTGATGAGTCCTGGGATTGAGTTCCCGTGTTTAAGATTTGTTTATGAAGTATTGTTGATTCTGATCGTTTGGAATGTGTTGGGGCAGTGGCCCGGTTTATGAGACTTGATGAACTGGAGTTATGATGGGTTTCCGGATTTTGATTGATGATTTTCGGGCTAAGGCCCTAATAGTTATTTCTAATAAATGTTTGATTACCGGTTTTTGATGCATGCATACGTTTTTACTGAGGGGCATAATTGTCTTATAAAATGTTTTTAATGAACTTGTTTATTTTCGTCCACTCACAGCTTTTGGTTTTTCATGCCTTTCAGGTTGATCTCGGATGCGACTGCAGCAGGGGACCGGGACATCACATGCCTCCTCCATCGATCTTTGCACACTCTGGCTGCCCGTAGGGGCAATGGCGTCGGGTTATCCCTTGTCTGACACTTCGTGTCAGACGGGAGCACGTCACTTCCCGTGGTAATCCCGGGGGGGTTTGGGATGGGTCGTGTCAGCTTGGTATCAGAGCAGGGTTGCTCTTTTTGTGCGCGCAGGTCGAGGATGTGGTGTCCCTTATTGGCTGCAGTTCGTCATCAACCTGATAGTTAGGGTAGTCGGATGGATGGTTGGCGGGATTGGATCCCGGTCAGTGGATAGTGTACGATTGGCCTGATACGCCGTGTGTTAATGCGATTCAACCCAAGCGGGGTGGTGTACGATGAACTCGTAATGTGGGACCGTAGGTTCGGTCATATGGAAATGGATTGTCGTGCTGTTGGGCACAACTGGGTTCGAGAAACCCCATTTAAGTGGTAATTTTGGGAAATGCAAAACTCGGTTGAGTAATGGTCTAAAATATGGACCCTGGTAGTATTGGCTAGTGTACAGAGTGTTGGTGCATCGGAGTTAGCCGACGACCTTCGTGGTGGAACCCACGACGAATTGATGATTGGGTTGGATTTGACGTCTATACGATGTCGGGACCGCGGGGTCGGTCATGTTGTGGATTTTACTGCAAAAGGCAGTTGGGTTCGGTGGAACCCTAGGGTGTGATTTTGGAATCCTAATTTATGATTGATGGACTTGGAAAGGTGAACTTTAAATGAGAACTTGTGCTGCGACGAGCGGCGAAGGTCAGGGATGACCATGTGGACGACTCTAATGAGTCTAGTCAGGATTTTGGGATTCGATCCACGGGTACGGTTATGGGATAAGATGTGGAATTACGTGTTGGATCGAATAATAGTGTGAGGTGTGGATACGGATCTCGACAGCGATGACTGTTGGTCGACAGTTGTGTCGAGATGACTAGCTATCGAGGGTGTTTAGTGCGGTTTTAACACTTGAGGATCGGGGGACATTCAGGGAACGTTCATTATACTGAGGTGCGGATGGTCAAATTGGGGGTACCCATAGTTGGGGGGTACGAGTGTTGATACAGGATCGTCGTTCGGCATGAACGGAGATCCAGGGTATCAACTTTGCACATCCTTGCTAGTGTGGGTGTTCGTGTGCGAGTGTGGATGTTTGGATGCCTGTGTGCTGAGGCAAGTGTTGATGATACTGGCATTGGTGCTGGTGTTGGTGATTGAGATTGTGGTGGACCACGAGATGGGATGTGACTCTGTCCTGATGGACATATGCTCGGTAACTGCGACTCAATGGTGGTTGAGTCATGGACTGGATAGGATCTAGTGCAGGTTGTGAGGTGTTGGGATAGGGTCCCAACAGTGACGAGACGACAAGTGATTGATGGATATAACGGTATGTTGAGACAGGAGGAATCTAGGGATGATGTTCCCTATGCCATGAGAATTGGTGGATTTGGGGAGTTGTTGTCAACTCCGAGATTGGTATGGTTGTGTGTTGTTGATATCCACAAGAAGTACAAGGAAATGACTGGAATTGGAAAAGACGAGGAAAACCATTGGTGGTATAGATGTGAGATTTTGTGATTGTGAATCACATGGGAACTTGGGGGTTGAATCCGTAAAGGTTGTGATGTGAGGTGAAGGCAGTAATGTATGCACGTTCAAAAGGAGTGGAGTAATTCCCGTTCGGAATCGGGATGTGTGCATAAATGGTTATTATCGGACGTGAGGTCTGATTATTGGATTGATTGCGGACACGTGGTTGTCTAGGTGAGTTGAGGACGTAGGAGGTCCAGTGGTTGGACTTGACATCTCATTGGGAGTATGTCTGTCCCCAACAGGGTTGGAACGTTGGTTTCGAGAAGAGTTGTGATTGCGGACGAGAGGAGTTCTCATTTTCGCATTGGTATTAGATACTTTGAAGTCATTAGGATTGACTTCTTATTTTCTGCCCTGGCAGACGCTGTGGTGGTTATCGGTATGTTGAGTGTGTGTTGGTTGATGGACCCACGTGTGGTTTGGGTCACCAGGTGGAGATGCATAATTCGAAATTGGGTAAATGAGATTTCTCACGTTCCACTTGGTAGCAGACGGTGTTGGATCACTTGGTATGGTGAGTGCTGTGAGTTGTGTTTGCACTCACATAGGATGGATGATGATTTCCTGTATTTGGATTATCCTTGATCTTCCTGGGTGGAACGACAAGGATCGAGACGAAGTAATTGGATGTGACCCACAATGTTGTTGTGTCCCATTGTAAATGTATAATTGTATGTGGAAATAATTGGAGAAGTGTTGTGTGGTGGACAAGGGCTCATGAGGATGTAGGACCCTACGATCGGATTCCAGGTGGATTGCTAGCCACGTGAGCGTGTGGATCCGAGACGGATCAGGATTATATTGGACATTTGACATGGTGACGATCTGGGATCGTAATGGTACCCGTCTGGTGACGTGGTGATGGATTTGAATTATGACCGTTTGGGTGAGGTTAGGTGAAGAGCTTATCGCTCTGTCACATGTTTGGATACGGGAAAAATTGGACTGAACTTCTTCTCGAAGTTAATTAGTACTCGAGTGTGTTGGAACGCTTACGCTTTGACTCGAGGATTTGACCTGTGAGTGTGTGGTTTTTTCCACGAGGTCTAGTTGGTTAGTTTTGAGATATGTGGATGTTGGGATTGGCTTCCTTATGAAGTCAATCGAATGGATTGAACAGGTAACCGATAGGTTCGGCTTTGGCGCGTCTGGGTAGACCTGGTTGAGATTTTGGGTTTTGGAATCAGATTTCTGGGTGACGATTCAGGGTTTGATTTCGGAACTTGAAACTGAATTTTTGGATTTGGGTACGGAATGATTATTCCAGATGCTAGCTTACGGAATAATGATTTCGGATTCGGATTCAGAAACGGGTTAAGAATGTGATGTTTGGGTTTGGATCCGGGATTTCTTATGAAATTGTGGATTCGAACTCGGATCTGGATTGGGACTGGATGATGAGTTGGGATGAGCGTTTTGCTTAGTCTGGGATTGGACAGGAGAACCCCAATATCGGATCATGATTGACTGTGGGCCATGCAGTGGACTTATTGGGGAATGGATGTACGTATCCTGCACGGTGTACGAGGATCGGTATTGGACAGGCCGTGTGGTGCCTGGTGACAGCACATGTGAGGTACCAGTGGCGTATGGTTATACGTGTTGGTGGTCGGCTTAGTTCCGACACCATTGGATTTGGTGGTGGGTGTGAACTGGACATTGAATACTATGCACGGGGCAGAGTCATTTTTGGCTGGTTTCGGTAATTTTGTGAGCAGACGCTCTTAGCCACGGATGGCTAGTGAACCCCAGTGTGGAATTGGACGAACACTGATTGGCTAGTATTCAATGTGTGTGAGTTACACCACCTGATTGGGTATGATGACGGTATACGTACACTCAGGATGAGTGAGTTGGTGACTGCGTCACTACGTGTGACCTTGCGTGATGTTATCACATCGAGATGATTCCAGCGTTAAGGTTCGCTGAGGGAATTGACAGTTATGGACTTGAGATGGATATATGTCGCAGGATTGGGTTACCCTGCGAGATGAGATCACGTGGTTGATCTGACGCTACTTGAGCGAGTAGCAGTATGAGGTGTCGCCACCGATTGACTGATGGTTGGAGCGCTATTAGGGTGGTGAAGCTTGGTGGTGACAGTTTGACGGGTGATATTCACAGGGATCAGCTGATCAATTTCACTTGCGGTGTTCGAGTGTGGTCGGTACGATGAGAAACCGTGATGGGGCGTCTGAGTACAGACAAGTTTGGTGGGTGTACAAGTGTACACAGGTGTGAGGTCGAAATGTTTTCCACGAGGCGGATGTGGAATAAGGATATTTGGTAATTTCGAGGACGAAATTATTTAAGGGGGGAAGGTTGTAACGACCCGTCCCGGAATTCGGGATTAGATTACGGACTAATCATGATTAGCAGGGGTAATCGGTGATTAGTTGGGCGAACTCGGACGAACGGAGCAAAATGACCGTTTTACCCCTGGTCGTGGGCAAAACGTTGACTTTTAGTTCGGACGGTCAAATGGACTTTGACTAGTGACCGTGACGTAGTTTGGGACGTCACAAGCGGCACGTTCGATTCCGACGTTCGTGGTGAAAGTTATGACGTTCGGAAATCCAGGGGCATTTCCGTAATTTTGGTGAAATAAGGGAAAATGTTGACTTTTTGATCGGGAGGTCCGATGGTGGAGGACCAAGGATCGTTAGGGAGGTCTCGATGCCCTGAGTCCGTGGACAGGCGGCACACATCAATCGAAGTCCGGATGACCAAGTTACGGGCCTAGTTGTGTGAGGGGCATTTTGGTAATTTTCTGCGCAAGGGCAGAAATGTAATTTCACAGGGTGTTTTTTTGGGCCATGTACTGTTCACTCACGGTTGAACACGGTGGGAAGCAGGGGCAGAGCACGATGTCGTGAGTGGACTGAAATCCTGCATTATTTAATCTGTAGTGGAAGGTTAGAACGGACTGTTAAATAGGATTGAGGAAGTGGAAACATGGCTGAGTGGAACTGGGAGGATTAGTCATGCACAGTGCACGGGTGGTTTCAAATTCCGGTGGGGTTCAATTTACGGGAAGCAAATTCCCAGTGGGTCTGAGAATGTTCCCACGAGTTGTCGTCCCCATTGTGTGTTTAGCTGAGTTGTGAGCTGAGGGGATTCATTTTGGGTAAGGACTGAGTGAGAGACTTGGAGCTTTGGCTGACTGTGTCTGAACTAAAAAACAGAGAGATGGGAACCGTGAGCAATTGATCGTCCTTCTGTGTCTGTGTGAGTTCTGTGTGGTTCTGTGATCAAGGTTGAGCGGTCAGGCAGACTGGTGAGTGATGTTGGCTGAGAATCGTGTGAGGGCAAGCCTCTGTGTGTGAGTAAGCTCTCAGGAAAACCGAGAGGTGTTGACAGGGTGGTGCAGCCAGGAGTAATCAAGTTGAACCAATTTGGTTCGAGGGGAGGCTAGGACGGCTCTGGGAACCCAGTAGGATGCGGCAGAGAGTACGGTGGCGGACGGCAGGCAGGTAATTCTCATTTCCATCTAGGTGCTCTGTTTTACCGTTTTGGTTCAATCGTTAAGTCGTGAGGTTTGGGAGTAAGTCGAGGGTTTCTGTAAGTTCGGTTGGACTCCTTGGGTCCCTAGGAACCTTGTGGTTGTGACGCCGTGATGGGGGGAACCTCTGGTGGCTGGGAGTCGAAACAGGGCTTTGACGGGTTTTAAAATTCGAAGTTTGGAAGGGTAGAAACAAGCTCAATCTTCGTGATTCAATTAACTAAATCAATAGATTGTGATTGGACGAATCTAATGGACTAATTAGGACTGGAAACCCCCTAGAATAACCAGAGAACCGTGAACGCCAGTCTGAACCTGGTGAACCGGGTTCACCAGAGATAGACGATGACACTGTAGCGGCGCGTGGGCTTCACGCGCAGCCGCTTGCGGCGGCGCGTGGGGGTGCGTGGGGAGTCCAATGGGGAAGTGTCCAACATGGGAAATAATCTACGCAATGTAACAGACATTTTAGCGTTGGTTTCGTGTCAATCGGACCCCGTTTCTACATTGTTCGGAATGTCCGAAGGTTTTAAGTCGGGTTTAAAAATACTTAAATTCGGGAAAATTACGGGACTTGAATAGGATGTTAATGAAGAGATTAGTAACCCTCTATTGTGATATGAACAGGTTCGGGAGTCCCGGTGTTAGTAACGAGGCCCGGGAAGGCCGGTGGCACGCGTATCAGGGCGCTCGGTTAAACGGTCTATGAGTGGACATTTGGTTTTTATAAATTCTATGCATGCATAACTATTTCATGATTTTTATAATTGTGATTATATGATTTATTTTGGATGTCGGTGAATTTATATGATTTCACGCATTTCGAGGTGATTTACGGGTATGCGCGTAAACCGAGATTTTTTGGATTTGTATTAATTTCCATAATTGTGGTTGGATATGATTTTATGAGACAGTTACGGAATTGATTAAGTGAATTCGGGCCAGGGGCCCAGTTGTTTTATATTTGTGATTTCAGGATGCTTTTCGGAAAACGGATCGTGAGGGATCCTGATTGATTGTGTCTTATAAAAATAGTTCGAGTTTAAAGACCCGGGTGCTATTGCTGGAGCACATTTTGAGTTTAAAGACTCGGTTAACTGATGACGGGGGCGAGCCCGAAAAATTGGGTTTAAAGACCCGGATTGAGTTTAAAGACTCATGAGTTTAAAGACTCGGTTTTTGTGATACCCTCGAGGCCTATTGACTATGTTTTGAGTTTAAAGACTCGTTGATATCCCAGGAAGGCCTGTTTATGCGCATGGTTTTGAGTTTAAAGACTCGGGCGCACTTAATCCAGCATACGTGTGTGATTACAGTTTTTCACTGGTTTTGGGCAGTGACCCGGATGAACTGGATTTGATGAGTCCTGGGATTGAGTTTCCGTGTTTAAGATTTGTTTATGAAGTATTGTTGATTCTGATCGTTTGAAATGTGTTGGGGCAGTGGCCCGGTTTATGAGACTTGATGAACTGGAGTTATGATGGGTTTCCGGATTTTGATTGATGATTTTCGGGCTAAGGCCCTAATAGTTATTTCTAATAAATGTTTGATTACTGGTTTTTGATGCATGCATACGTTTTTACTGAGGGGCATAATTATCTTATAAAATGTTTTTAATGAACTTGTTTATTTTCGTCCACTCACAGCTTTTGGTTTTTCATGCCCTTCAGGTTGATCTCGGATGCGACTGCAGCAGGGGACCGGGACATCGCATGCCTCCTCCATCGATCTTTGCGCACTCTGGTTGCCCGTAGGGGCAATGGCGTCGGGTTATCCTTTGTCTGACACTCGTGTCAGACGGGAGCACGTCACATCCCGTGGTAATCCCAGGGGGGTTTGGGATGGGTCGTGTCAGTTAATGTGAATTGTTTTGTAAATATTATTACTTGTGCATAAAAACATACTTGTAAATAATTCTTGCATTCATGCATTAGTCTTGGCTATATGTAGATCACTTGTGCTTCGAAATTTAAATTATAATCTTTAATGGAATAGGTAAAGTCTTTTTTGTTAACTCTCACCTACGGTGATTGTTTACACTTGAGTTATCTTAATTCCTCTAGTGTAGGGAATTTCTGAGGGTGATGTCTAGGATAAGAGACGGTACTCATAACGGGTTTTGGGTCTAAGAAAGGGACATCAATGAAGTTTAAGCCTCGGGATGTCTTGAAATTTGCCCTGCCTCTTATGTTTATTCTTTCTAACTTGGTCACCTTTGGACTTGCCCAAACAGTTGAATTAAACTAAGATATTTACTTGGGCCATACAGACGTAGAAGTCTCCATCTAAACTTTGAAGTTATGTGAACCATATATATCTTTGACTTCCCCCGACATGTAATATTGTTTATATCTTTTTACATTTGTTTATATCTTAACTTACATTACTTGTCATAACAACTTTTTCCTTGCATCTTTCATTCTAACTTGCATTGCATCTTTAAATTAAACTTGATTTCTAACTTACATCTTTAACTTGCATTTTGAACTTAACTTGCATTGCGTCTTTAGTTTAACTTGCATTGCATCTTTAATCTAATTTGCATCTCAAACTTGCATTCTTGACAAACGTGCATCTTTGATTAATTAACTGGCATCTCTACCTAGGTTGGATGAACGTTAAACTTCAAGCGCTTGTTGGGAGGCAACCCAATGTGTTCCCGAGATGTGAAGGAGTCATCAACGCAAATTTGCCATCTTTCTACCCTTCACTCTCCTTTATTTTGTTTATTTATTGTTTTCTTGTTTTATTTTCGTAAATCCTCTTCCTTACTTCGATTCTATATTCAATTACTTCTTATTTTCCTACATTGAGGACAATGTAGAATTGAAGTGTGGGGGAGTGGTTTACAATTTTAATTGTGCACTAAAATTGTTTTATAAAATTTCAAAAAAAAACATTTTTTATTGCTTTCTTGAGTCTTTTTGTTTTAACTTAGTGTTTTTACGAGTATTAAGTTGTCCTTTAACTTGTTAATGATATAAATAAACGGAAATGAATACGTTATGGCTATAATGTAACAACTCGTCCCTAATTTCAAGGATTAATTAGGGATTAATGACGGATTATCCTCGCTAATCGGGGATTAAACGAGGATTAACGGCCGTTCAGGACGAAATTACGATTTTGCCCCTAGATGAAGGTAAAACGTTGACTTTTGACACGGGAGGTTCGATGGACGAGGGCTGAAGATCGTTATGTAGATCGCGTCGATACAAATCCGTAGACAGGTAGCACGTCGAATTCAAATGTTCGATGGAAAAGTTATGGTTCACAGAAGTTCGAAAGCACTATTGCACATTTTACGAGGTGAGAGACTTTTGGCAGCAAGTGGGCCCTAGATATTTCTCCCTGGCCCAATGGATGAGTGGCAAGTGTCACTCATCCATTGCACACTCAAACATATTCATGCATCTCCTTCCCCTTTTCTTGTTCAACCATTTCCCCAACCAAACCCGATCAACCCATCTAACCCAATCCAAACCCTTCCCCTTCTGATCATGTTTGAGAGACCAAGAGAGTGAGAGGAGCGCAGAATAATGGTGGTGGCTGGCTAGGGGCAGCGCCGCCGTGGACGGCGGAGGACCTCGAGCAAGGTAATCAGTTTTGCCCTTTTCCTTTTATTTTTGATTCTTGACGTTAGGAACGGTTTTAGTCGATAATAAAGGGGTTATTAAGGTGCTAGGAGGGTTTTAGGAAGGTTTAGGTGGTGGTTAGTAGCTGAAGAACCCCAGGGAGAAAACTGGGATGTTGGACTGTGAGGAAGAAAATTGGATTGTTGGGTTTTAAGGGGTTTTTGGTGATTTTCATTTCGTATTTAGGTTCCTAGGATCGAATTAGGAAGAATAGAATTGATTATGAAGAAAAAGGACGAAAATTGAACAGTTTAGAGGCCTGGACCGGTCACGCCGGTCCAGTTGGGCCGGAGTTGCAGAGAAAACCAGACTGGCCGATTCGGACCGATCAGCTGGAGCTTAAAGACGACACTGTAGCTGGCGCATGGCTCCCACGTGCAGCCACTTCAGGCGGCGCATACAGGCGCGTGTGGGAGAATTTTGGGAAAATTTCCAACATGTAATTTCATCTATTCGATGTAACGAACATTTTGAGACTGGTTTCGAGTCGATCAGACATCGTCTCGATATAGTTTGGGCTGTCCGAAGGTCTAGGATCGAGTTTTAAAATATTTAAAAATTCTGAAAAATTAGGGGTCTTTAGTGAGGGGTTAATTAAGTAGTTAGTAACCCTCTAAAGGGATTTGGAAAGGTTTGGAAATCCCGGAGACGGCGATTGGCCCGGGAAGGTATACGGCGCGTATCGAGGCGGCAACTCGGACGGTCTGTGAGTGGACTTTCTTTTATGAATCGATGCATGCATAAATGTTTTATAAGTATTTTAATACATTTTTTTTTATTCCTTGAGTGCATTTGTGTGTGTTTTTTTACCTATTGGCACGTATTTCGAAGTTTTTAGTTTTATACGTGCTTATACACGTTTGTGATATCGGTTTCAATGAAGTGGTTTTGAAAAGGTAAAACTGAGCATGAGACCCATTTGGTTTTGGTTTTTATTCGGGCATGTGGCCCTATTGCTAACCTACGGGCCTAAGTCGTGGTCGTGACGGGTGTTTTGTGCACGGCGACGGACGACATGACGCTCGCCTCCGAACTAGGGATGTGTTCCCTCCGGAGAGGTCACGATGCACGTTTCATTGTCGAGCAGCCACTAGAGGCTCGACTTCGGAGTGCTGACGGTATAGGAGAGCGATCGGTGACTTGTTCACCATGTCCTAGATATGGTCGCGGCAGTGATATGTTCACGGCGACATACCAGGATTGAGAGCGGTCCTGGACTGATGATTGCACGCATCACTATGATTGGAATCATGACTGACCCTGAGGTTTCAGGCTTGATGCCCAATTAATTGTGAATTCAGACTAGAGGCCATGTTGAGTCATAAGTTCAGGCTGGAGGCCCAGTTAACTTGTGGTATCGAGCGTGAATCCCGTTTGTGATTTTTCATACTAGTATGTATATACCCTCTTTATGAGCGTATTAGTCTCCTCCAGACGTCGTTGATCCTGGAGTGTCACGATTCACTACCTGGGATGAGTGACTCGAAAAGGGAGCACATTCCAGGAGTGAGAGATATAGTATAGTCTCGGACTGGGTCCGCAGACCGTCTTCCAGACGTCGTAGATCCTGGGGTAGACTCGGAGTGAGACCCCGAGTAATGTGCACACTGATAGTTATATCGTGACGGGTTATTGATTGGTCATTGAGATACTGAGGACGGGTTTTATATATGTGTGTATGAGTTTTCACTCAGATGGTTTTGGGCTGAGACCCAAGTGTATTGATTTTGGGCTCAGACCCATGTGTATTGGATTTGGGCTGAGACCCTGTGTTTCATGATTTGAAAGAAGACTCGTTCTGGGTTTCCTTATTTTGGGTTTTGCGCCAAGGCCTCGTGTTCTATGTTTGAGAAATGGTTTTTGAATGCATGCATGTTTTTAGTGAAGGGCATAAAGGTCTTTTTGATGAAAATGTTTTTATAAATTATTTGTTTTGTCCACTCACAGCTTTTCGTGTTTTTGAATTCCCTTCAGGTTGATCGTGGATGCGGGCTGTAGCCGAGACGAGACATCACATTCCTTCGCCGGATCCTGGCGCTCTCTGAGAGTCCCAGTTGGACAAAGGACAAAATTATCCCTAGTCTGACACTTCGTGTCAGACGGGAGCAGGCACGTCCCACGTTGATCCCGAGGAATTTGGGACAGGTCCTGTCATATAAGATGATCACTACAACTTGAATTTGTTTGTTAATACTTTGTGATTAAGTGTTATAACTTGTAGATGATGCATGTAAATTGGTATATAAATGAGCATGATAAGATAAGTATGATTCATTTGAACCTTATGTGAGCTTCAGAACTTTATATACAACTTTGATGAGTAATTCATAAGTTCTTTGTTTAAATTGATATAAATATGTCTCATAACTGCTTGTCATAACTTTTAATGAACTATAAAGTACTAGAACTTATTTTATGTGATTTTCAAAGCTTTTAAGTCAATAAACTCTCTGATTTTGGAAATGATTAAGGGATTAGGCTTAACACCACAAATTCAACATCCATGCTCCTTATTTTGAGCGCACAAGTTGTGACCCCCTTTAGTTTTAACCCTTTTTAGCCACATTAAGCATTTATTTCATCACCATGATTATCTAAACACTTGAGCTTAGTATAGACATCATTTACCCTTGTTCCAAGGACTCGGTTGAAGACATGAAGATGGTGTAAAGAGAAAATGATGATGTTATAAGGACTTTTATGTGTATTATTTGGATTTACTTACTCAAACTTTATTGTATTATTAACACATATTATTACCTTGGTATATATAAAAAAATTAAAAAAAAATTAAAAAAAATCAATCCAAAAAAAAAAATTTGAGTCTCTATCAAGGTAATAAGGTTTGATTATGTCATGTTTGAGTTAAGTACTTTACATCTGTAAATCCGACACAAAAAATGAATTACATGCCCAACATGATAACATTAGGCCTATGTTCGAAGAGATGAATTCTTGACATCATTACACTAAGGATGGGAAGTTATGTTACGTTTTGGGAGTCTATTGAGACTTGGGAACGAATTTGAGCACCACTTATCTTATACATTCATTGCCTCTAAACTTATTACAACCTTCGTAAAGACCTTATGATCCTTAAGATGGTAAATTTTGATTAGTTGAGTCAATCACTAGAGTAAGCTTATGGTTTTGGTTCATTTGTGCAAGTATGATTTATTTTTATCATGAGGTGTTTGTTTGAGATTTTGCAAAAATTACTTTATTTCTATTATGTGAGCATTTTTCTTACATACTTTGAGTGCAAACACAAACCCTTACAAATTGAGTGAATTTATGAGTGCATATCCTAATGAGTTGATTCATACTTATTTTATTCATGTTGAGATCTATTTCACCATATTTACTCATTATCTTACTTGTTGAAACATTTTGTTACCATGTATTAACTTTTGAATTTCATATGCTTAAATGCTTTAAGTGAAAATCTTTGATGTCATGATCATAATAATGAAATTTTGAGACAAATGGTTAAGGGTTTACTTGTTTTGAATTCCTAGTTTAATTTTAGTATTTGCTAGGGACCTGCAAAGTTTAAGTGTGTGGGTATTTGATAGGTCCTCAAATAAGCATTATTTTATATTATTTTATACCTTTTATATTTGACTTTTAATATTAAAATAATAAATAATTGGATAAAATAATATTTTTTGTGATATTTTTGTATAATTAAATAAAGCTTGGAATTTGGAGCGTTTTGGCGAAAGAATCGTCCCGATCGGAATTATAATGAAGAAATTATGAACTAAATTCGGTGAAATTATATTATTTAAGTTTTTAAATTGAAAAATTCATTTGTAAGCCCAAATCCAGTAGCCCATCCTTGCTCCAGCCCACTGCGCAGAACCCAGCCCAAAATCTGGCCCAAGTTGCAAAACCAGCCCAATTGTACTTCGGCGCGCATCTGTCGATGGTCACATTTCCAAGTCGGCGCGTGTGCACCGATCTAATCCACCATGTCAGCGCATCAGTCGTCGAGTCACCTGCATCCATTCAGCTTTTCTCTACACCGATTCCCACATCTCTTGTCAGCCACTCCACGCCGAGTCCCATCGTCCAGCTCAGCCAGGCCACACTGATTCCTACCTAACTCTGTCAGCAGCTTGCTGTTGATTCAACTGCTCCATTTTGCCCAATTTTTGTAGCCAACAACCCTGAAAAATCAGCACAATATCATCATTAATAATCATTATTCATCATTTCATTTTTATATTTTATTTTATTATTTTATTATTTTAGTTTTGTATTTTATAATTTGAATTTTAGCACTACTTCTATAAATGGGGAGGTCATCTCATTTGTTGGAAGTTCCCAATTGTCCCAATTTTAGTCCTAGTTTTTAGTAGCTTTTTCTCTCTTAGTTTTTCTTCTTTTTTATTTTGGGGATCATTTGTAACTTCTTGTAATTTTTATTCTTAATTAGTTTTCCTTTAAACCTTTTATTTTAATTTATGTTTTTAGATTCATTTCTTAAGTTTCATTTCGTTTTAATTTTAGTTCTTAGATTTTCTTTGTAAATTTTTAACTTTTTTGACTTCTGTTTTGAATATGAATTTATGCTTTCCTTAAGAAAATCCTAAGTCTAGTATTTCTGAAGTAATTCTAGAATTTAAGTCCGAATTTTTATGTTTTATCCTCCATCTTCATAAGGTTCCTTCTGCTGTTCAGAGAATTTTACGAATAACATTCCATTGTTTCCATCCACTTTCGGAATCACAAGCTGTTCTTGGGTTCCGAAAGTGTAACTTTATTCCTTTTATTTAAATTCATGTTATTGTTTCGGTTTACTTATAATTCAATACATATGATGGTATTTTCTTTCTAAACTTTTGTAAGTATGAATGCAATCTCCATATGTTTTACTTTCTGAATTTCTTTGACTTCATATATCTTAGTACTTAAACTTCAATTTGATTTTATATGTTTTATCCGCTGTTTGGTGCATTTAGACTAGAATTGAAGAGATTAAATGATGATCGCTGTCGGCGCATATACTTATAAACTTAAGGTGAATCATGTTGTAAATGTTTGAAGTATATTGATGTTTGACGCACATTAATGGTTGATGCATTTATAATATTGAAAGATATATGCAAGTATTTGAGATGAAGAATGTAGGATTTCGTGATTGGTGTGTTATGAGCAAAATGTTAGAGTGTTGGTAAAATTTATATTTAAATGAAGTCTATTTTTAAGAGTAGTTTAAATAATGTGATTGTTAATTTGAAATTACTTACGTAAAAGTGTCGGTTTTGTCTATGAAACTACTCTATGGTTTGTAAGTTCTAGTTAGCATGAGTATTTGCATTTTAATTCTTAGTTTGGTTAAAATGTAGTTTAGCCCCCCAATTTTATTCTTTATTCTTTAATTCTTTAATTCTTTAATTCATTTATTATTTTATTCATTATTTTTTTATTCATAATTCTTTCTCACTAACACATTATTAATGTTCCCTAATTTCCCCGGTTAAGAATGATCTCTATTTACCAATATTACATCTACACAAAAAGGGTTTAAATTGCATAATACTCAAATTATGTGTTTAATTTAATGCGTAGTTTGAGTATTACCACTCTGGCGCCGGCTTTGGTGGCGCTTGGTCCTCGGTTTTCCGCTGTGGTTGCTTTATACGGTCATTCGTTCGAGCGTCTGAGGTTAGGCATCACACCGCTCCCTCTTATGTGGTCGCGTGGTGATCGGCTCCGCCGTATGTGTCTCTGTGATCCTCGATCTCCCGTCGTGGTTGCTGTCCCCGGTCATCCCTTCGTATGTGCGTCTTAGGTTGGGCTTCGTGGCGCTCCCTCATTTGTGGTTGTGTGCTGGTCTGCTCCGCCGTACTTGTCACCATCAGCGGCTGGGTGTGGGGGTGGTCTTTGGCATGGGTAGTGTTTTATTTTTCAAGTTTGTTTTTGCTTGTAGTTAGGGTTTTTGTCCCTAAAAATCCACTAACTCTATGATTTTTCTTGGTGTATGGTTTTCTGATGTAGAATAAAGATTGTTTTGGGAAGTCTTAATGGAGTTTACCCTTCCGTGCATGTATTAGTTGTGGTTTCTTCTGTTGTTGTTTTGTTTGATGTTAGATCTGAGTCCCTTCTCAAACATGGTGAATGTCGAATTGATGATATTTAGAATGTGAAAACTTTGTCTTAGATGAAATTTCTACAAACTAAAATTGTAACGGTTTGCACTTGTATTTAATGTAACGTGAAAACAACATTTAACTTGAACTTTTTTGAGTAAAAAATATTTCATGTACTAACTATTTTCATTAAGTTTGGATAGTTTATTATATTCTATATACACAATTATGAATTTGTGTATATTTTGTATATGTTGTGTGTATATATATGATACTGTGGAGTTGATTGTTGAGTGTTGTACGTTATCCAAAAAACGCATCTTCCAGTTGCTACAAAAAAAGGTAAAAAACTTGAGCAATCCAATCACACATTTTCAAGTACCAAACAGGAAGAAAAGACAAAGCATCCAGTGCAGGACGTGCTTGGAGCCTTGGATTACTATCTCTTTCTAATATTCTTTACCCTAATAATGGAATGCCCCTTTGATAAAAAATAATAATAATAATAATAATGGAATGCCCCAAGCTACCATTTTGTTCCATTTTCCAATATTTCGATATATATATATATATATATATATATCAATGCGCAATGAGTTTCAAAATATTGGATACCAGAAAACACAAACTATATATTTACTGTAGTGGGATAGTATTTCTAGGGTGTTGTTAAACTCAAAGGCAATCACGTTTTCTTTTTTGCAGTATTTGGAACTTGGAAGTCAATCACGTTTTCTTTTTTTTGCGATATCTGGAACTTGGAAGTCAATCATGTTTTATTATTTTGTAAAAACGTTTCATTGTTAAAGTATCATTAGAGTATATCTAAGAGTAAAAATAAGAACAGCGAAGCAAGATTTAGCCCCTATATATGGCACCGTTTATCTGTTTTGCCCAAAGTTTTTTTTCTTTTTTTTTTTGATACAAGAGGTAAGAATTCAAATATTTTATGAATTGTTTAATTAAAAGTAACAAATGCAACGTTGCAAAAGCTAGGCTACCAGCCTAGCCCGGTCAATGAAAAGAGTCATTCTTGCCCAAGGGAAAACCTTGCCCAATTCAAAAGAAAGGTTAGAAACTGAAAGTGAGGGGGTGTTAGTTCCCCAAAAGTGAGGGAAAACCTTGCCCTTCCCCAAATAAGCCGCATTAGAAATGCCCTTAATGAATCAAATGATGTGCCAAAAATATCACAAGCTCCTTTCAAATAAAACAAAAGAAAAAAACCCAACAAAAAGAATAATGCATAAATGATATTTTACTATAATATATTATTAGTTTAGATGAAATATATGATTCTACAACTTGAATTTGAATATTGGACCTCGAAATCACAAGAAATAAGTTCTGTCATGTTTAATTTGAAACTGGACCTAACATGATGAGACTTGCTGGGGGTGTTAGTTCGCTTTCTGCTTAAGCCTTCCAAGTGACTTGCAACATAAAGAGAGAAAGCACTAGAGACCGGTAGGGTGCCGGCCTAAGAGACTTTGATGCTTAATTTTGTAAGTGATATGGAGATCCAATAGGCAGATCACAACACAAAGACATAAGAGTCAATTTTGTGTGCGTTTTAGAGAGAGAAGTAGATGAGAGAGTGTACATTTATAAAATGATTTGAGGGGTATTTATAATGGCAATGAATGTGGTAGTTAAGCATTGTTGAAGTAGGGTTCAAGCTACCTCAGGAGTTGCTGCAACGTGTCCCACAGATTGGGGATGTGTGCTAGATGGCAATAGATCTTCTATCATGTCAGGGAGTTTATTCTGACATTAGTCAGCGGATTGGACCAGGGGTGCCAAACCGTGCCTTCTGAGTATCCCTGTCGAATGGCCATGACTTGGGCCTTATTAGGCGTCAGCATTTGGTGTTGCCTGCCGAGTGGAACCTTAGCATTGCCTACCGAGTGACAACCTGGAAATGCCAGCCAAGTGACAAGCTTGGCGGATTGACTTAGAGTTATCATTTGACATGCTTGTTAATGGCCTAGTGAGGGATCGTGTGTTTGTGGTGGTACTGGTCATACTGATCTTAGTTTTTCGATATAGTATCAACATAAGTCCCCTAAGTCGTTGAGTGAGGTATATTTCCTCGGTCGAGGACTTGCAACTCAGGCCGATACATGTCGACCGACTAGGGTGGAGTACCCACTAGTTCCTTAAGTGCTTGATGGAAGAAGTTTGTCTCAGTCAACTGGTGTGGCATCATTCCCTAGTATTGAGTTGGTAGGATGGTTCATGCATGCCAAATGAGTGTGAGAAATAAGGTTGTAAATGGATCCTAATCAGGCGCAATGTTCCTACTTACCGATCGTGGCCACAATAGCACCACTCCAGATGCTTCCGATCGGTCACAATGTTCCTGCTTGCGAATCGAAGCATTGACATGAGAAGGTACTTCGCAATGGTTTCCGATCAATTACAATGTTTTTGCTTGCTGATTGAGGATGTGAGAGCACCTCACCAGATGCTTCCGATCAGTCACAATGTTCCTGCTTGTCGATCGGAGTATTGACATGAGAGGGTTCTTCCTTTGCTTTGAGTTCTTTCTTTATCATTAGGGCTAGTTGTGTGATTAGTCGTAGTTTCTTTCTGCTTTGCACTTTTAGATATCAAAGTCTGAGTCAACGAGTCGATCTAGGGATAGATCCCCCAAAACTTTTGGTAATGAAACTACTTCTCACTCGGCAAGCGATGGGTTGAGTGAGATGAGTATTTTGTCATCAATTAGTGGGTCCGCGTGTCACTCTGCCTCATCTACATCAATTGATATTCTAGATGTAGCTTTAAGGTATCTAAAGGAAAAAAGAGTTGATCAGAGTTGTAGTGCCAATCAAAGGTAAGGTGCCGAACAGAGACAACGTGCCGCTCAGAGGCAAGGTGCCGATTAGAGTCATAAACGAAAGAGTGTCAAAGGGGTTGATATTGAGGGTAGAGTCATAAACTTCGGATATTTAGTTGGGTAGTGAACTAAAGGAGGATGAAATAGAGGGTAGCTCCTATATAGAGTTAGATGTTGAGAGGGCCTACCGCAAGCCATTCTAATCATAAAGCTTCCTCATGCGATGGACTATGAAGTCAACACCCTAAAGATAGCCGATCTAAAGAAGCTTAGGGAGTGGTACAATGTTCCACCTGAGATTGAGATGACTCTACCGCCCGCCAGAGCGAGGCTGAGTGAAACTCCGAAAGGATCGATCATGTTTTATGTTGATTGTTTCAAACATGGGATTCGATTGCCATTGTATTTGTGGCTTCAAGGTATCCTAGCCTGGGACAAGATTACAGTCAGCCAGCTGAACTTAAGCGGCTGGATCGTGTTGATCAATGCGTACACAGTTTTTCGATTATATGGTCTTCCTGAGCAACATTGCGGTTAGCTTTGCCACTTGTATAACTTTATATGGCAAACCAATGGACCAAGTTGGGTGTAGATTAAATGTGCTGCTAGGTCAATACACGAGGCATTAATCACAGACATTCCTACCTCGCAAAAGAGTTGGAGGTATCGATTTTTCTAGGTGTTTGGTCCAGAGGAAGAGGATTTGAGTCAGCTCAGGGAGGGAATTGAGACTCACTTTCAATCGGGAGGTTGTGGCGCCTGCAAATTTACAATGTTCTTGAATTTACATGTTGATAGATTGTCGTTTGAGACTTACTTCTTTTTCACTTGCAAGTGCCTTTAAAGAAGGTTGCTCGATAGAGGAAGAACAAGCTTGCGAGACCGTTCGACAGACCCTCTTAGTAAGTGCCATTTCACTTTCCCTTCCGATTAGCCATAGTTAGTGTTGGCATGGACGTGAATGTGTTTTTTTTTGTTTTGTAGTTCATCCAGCAGTGGAAGCAACATGTGCCAAAAAAATACAATAGAAAATCGAGAAGTACCGTTTGATGGATGGAAAGGTCCAGAATTCCAAGGAGGATGGCTCAGCCTAGCATAGGTTGAAGTAGGAAGACTACTACCAATCGACTAAGCCTCCCAAGGTAATTGGATAGAGGTCCAACCGAGCAGTGTGGGGTCAACCGATGGGTCTAAAAGGAGTCTACTATCAAATAAAAAATGATTGGTTTAAGGTTAGGTCGACCAAGTGTGGATTCAACGATAAAAATTACTAGAGTTAAGGGGGAATCAATCGGCAGCCATCCAGAAGCCCACCGAGGAGGGGGTGTGGATCGACACAAGAAGAAGGAAGCTGAGATCAAGGAAATTGAGAGTGCAAGGGACAAGGTGTCCAAGGAGCCACAGCTTGACCTACCACCAAGGGATACACCGAGGCCAGTCAAAAGGCCAATCTTCAGTCATGGCCTTCAGTCGTGCTTTGCCAAGCCGATTGATACCACCGATGTGGTTCGATCATCTGAGGTGGATGATGGGAGAAGGTGAGCAAATGCATGCATCGAACCGTCATGCTAGTTGTTACCACCTTAGTGCTCAGCTTGCAGAATGAGCTCTTCGAGATTGAGAAGATGAGTTCATCTACCTTTCTAGATCGGTATGTGAAGGTCATTGCCAAACAGGGCCATGTAAGTTTACTTGTCCTTCCAATTAGTTTTCTTCTGAGTGGAATGTTGGTGTACTATTTTGAATTTTCTGACCAATTGTTGTTGGTTCAGCAGTGCTTTGGTGCGGTGTATATCGCCCTGCAGAAGTCAGTGAAGTAGGCTCAGTGACTAGAAACAGATTGGAAGGCGCTTTAGCAGCGAAAGGAGAAGATGAAGGAAAAGGAGCAAGAAATGAACCAAGCCTAGAAGCAATCGGTAGACCTCAAGCAGAAGGTGAAGCATCTAAAGTAGAGGGATAAGCCTGTAGAAAATTCCCTAGCTGAGAAGGAGCTTGCCCTTTAGGTGTTTAAGAAGGAGCTTACTAATCGAGATGGTTGTTTGGTAGTTCTCCGGGGTCATGAGGAGGAGATCGAATGCCTGCGTGGTTGTCCCACTGCGAATTGGTAGAAGGTGATTAGCAAGTTCATGGCTTCTCAGTAGTTCGAGCACTACATAGATTAGGCACTAGCATAAGTCGAAGGTAAGATCATGCATAGGTTGATCCACCTCAATCCTACCTTGCCAATCCAGTTTCCATGGTTGGATGAGCCTCCCAAGCTAACTAGGCCATTTAAGCTGCCGGAGGGGAAAGGATGGTTCGAGTGGCCTGAGGGTCCATCGTCTGAGGCAGAGAGGCCAACCAGTGGGTCGACCAAGGATCCTAAAGCCACACATCTCGATCAGGTTTATGAGCCAAAGAAAAGTATGGGCGGGCGTGTTTAGATTGAGAATTAAGTGTTGAATGGCATAGACTTGAGAAACCCGATCTTGATTTCCAAGGTATGCCCTGTGTATGCGCATATTTGAACAAATATTGGTTTCTTTATCCAAGAATTATTTTTTTCTTCCTTTTTGACTGAAGGAGTGAGTGCCAATTGAGCCGATTTCTAAATGGAATGCAATATTGTCGTTTGAGGCTAACGTGTATATAATTGTTTCAAACTTTTTTTTTTCTTTATTTTGATGTTTTCATTATTGAATTTTGAATGACTCGTCGATGTTGAATGAACATGGTACGAAGTGACATTCGAGGGTCGAGTAAGTATGTCCATTAGTCTGCCAAGTGAGGTTGAGTTGAACTCTTGCAAACATGAGAATTTTTGATTGGTCAAAGTCATGTGTGAGCGCCGATCTTGTGTGACATAATAGACTTGGGATTGAGACGGGGGGTTGTAGGCAACCCATGCCAAATATGAGTGGTGTTGATCAGTCCATGACATGTTGCCCTATTGGTCGGTAGTTACGATGGAAGACTGCCGACAGAGGCCCTTTAGGGATTGTAATGGACCCTTGCCAAGTTGTATAGTTCTGATTGGATTGTGGCACAATTGAGTGCCGATTCCGTGTGCCGAGGGGCTTACACTTGGAATTTAAGAAGTTGAAAATTGTTCAAAAAATGTGTTTAATTTAAAATAACAATAGGCTCGATTAGACTTCGCTGAATCGATTAGAAAATGTTTGTCTAATGCTAAGTAATACTGGGAATGACGCCTTACTTGTAGAAGAGTTTTTGATGATCTGCATGCCATGGATGTGCCAATAGTCGGTAGTCAATGGTCTGCAGTTCGTAAGTTCCTAGTCGGTAGCCTTTGGTGACCAGATATGGTCCTTCCCATTTGGGGCCAAGTGTGTTATCTGCCTGATCTCTGGTTGCTAGGCTGATTTTTCTAAGTACCCAATCCCTAGCTTTGAAACTTCAGGTTTTGGCCTTGGAGTCATATTAGTCTGCAGTGTACTATTTGTGAGCCATGTTGTGTAGGTTTCCCTGTCCGCAGTGCTCTTCTAGGAGATCAAGGTTATGAGTGAGGAGTTCATTGTTCTCATTTGGATCATATTCCATATGAGGTTTTACCAATCTCTACCAGTATAATGGCCTTTTTGCCAAATGCCATTTCAAATGGTGTCTCCATAGTTAATGTCTGGTAGGACTATATAACGTCTAAGAGGATGTCGGACCAGTTGCCTTTGTAATCCTTATCTAGGAGAATCTCAACTTGTACTTGATCAGCTTGTTGATTGCTTCCACTTAGTTGTTCACTTGTGGATGAGCGACGAAAGCAAAGTAGAGTTTGACTTCGTAGACTTGGCAGAAAAAGCTGAAGCGAGCACAATCAAATTGTTTCCCATTGTTGGTCACAATGGTGTTCGATATGATAAAACAATAGATGATGTTTTGGTAGACGAAGCTTTTGATATGTGCAGCAGTGATAGTCTTGAGTGGTTTTGCTTTTGTCTACTTAGTGAAGTAGTCAACTACTACAACAACATATGACTGATGAGTTCAAGTCGACATTGGGATAATGGCCATAGGCTAAGCATTACAGTTATGTGCTCTGTAGGTAAGTAACGAATGGGAGCGTACTTCTAGCATTAGTCCCATTTCTACGTAAGGGCAACCAAATATGCATGATGGTTGGTTAGTAGTAACCTTACTGGAAGGCTTTGTGGGTGAGGGACTTGGGTCATTAATGGTTGCCATAGATGCCTTCATGGATCTCCTACAGGACGACGTATCCACAATCTGCCAGCAGGTACTTGAGGAGAGGGACGTTGAATCCGTGCTTACATAAATTGTCGTGGACAATTATGTACCAGGTGGATTGGCATTTGATGCACTTGGCCTCATTTCGATCTTCCGATAGTTTTGCATGTTTGAGGAACTGCACGATTGGATCCATCCATGATGGTTCAATGTTGATAGCCATGATCTATCATTCCTTTCTGCTGGGGGTCTCCAATAGCTTAACTGGTAATCTATGACCAATCGTGTCATCAATGGAAGATGACAATCATGCCAGAACATCAGTGTGTCTGTTCTCTGAGCATGGGATCATGTTGATCTCATAGGATTAGAAACTATGGAGAAGTGTCCTTGCCTTGTTAAGGTATAGCGTCATAGAGATGTCCTTGGCTTCGTAGACATTGTTCACTTGGCGACCTACGAGTTGACAATCCTTCACAAGGCGAAGAGCAGTGAGAAATGCCTCATGCTCTGCCTCATTGTTAGAAGCCTTGAAGCTAAAACAAAGTGCAAATTAGAGCTTTACATGGTCAGGTTTGCTGAGCACGGGCCCCGCTCCAGAGCCACTGTAGCATGCTGAACCATCCACCTAGAGAGCCCGAATTGGATTTGACTTTTCTAGTGGAATAGAAGTGTTTTCCACCTTCCTTTTGGTAGATAGCTGCACGGTGATGATTTCTGAATCTTCAGGCATGTACTGGGATGTGTTGTAGGTGAATTTAGCGAGAAGAATGACAATTTCCTAGCTCTTCTCGGAAGAGCGGCGAGCATAAGTGTTATCAAACTCGTTGAGCTCGATTGCCCATTTTATCAGTCTTCTGGATGTGTCTAGCTTTTGGAACGCCAACCTAAGTGGCTTGTTGGTCAAGACTAGGATTAGATGAGCCTACAAGTATGGCCTAAGCCTTCTTCCCATGGTGACTAAGGCAAGAGCAAGTTTTTCCAAGTCACAGTATTTGGTCTCTGCGTCCTGTAATGACTTACTCACGTAGTAAAGTGGATGTTTGTTCCTTCACTCATTTGGTTTCAGACCGAGCTAATAACAGAGGTAGAGACTGAAAGGTAGATGGTGAGTTGTTATCCAATGTCTAGTCGAGGGAGTAGGGGCTCCCTGCTCATATACTCTTTCAGTGAGCTAAATGCCTTGTCGCTGTCAACAATCCAGTCAATGGTCTTCCTATTGGCCTTCAGAGCCTTGAAGAATGAGAGGCACTTGTCCATTGCCCTTGAGATGAACTTGGCGAGGGCTTCCACTATTCCGGTCAAATTTTGGACCTCTTTGATTATGTGCAGCGGCTGCATATCGAGAATTGCCTTGATCTCCTCAGGGCTTACACCTATCCCATGCTGGCTGATCATGTAGGTAAGTAATTTTACAGATATTACTCTGAAAACGCATTTGGCAGGGTTGAGCCTCATCTGGAACTTCATGAGTACCTGGAACATCTTGTGGAGATTAATGACATAATCTCCAGTAGTTTTTCTCTTGACCAGCATGTCGTCCACATAGACCTCCATGGTCTTCCCTTTCTGATCGAGAAACATGATGTTCACCAAGTGTTGGTATGTCGATCCAGCATTCATCAATCTGAATGGCATGACGTTGTAGCAGTAAACACCTAGGTTGGTGCAGAAGCTAGTATGGATTTGATCATCCGGGTGCATCTTGATTTGGTTGTAGCCAGAATAGGCATCCATGAAGCTGAGTAGCTCGTAACCTATGGTGGTGTCAACTAGGAGGTCAATCTTTGGCAACGGGAAGCTGTCCTTTGGGCATGCCTTTTTTATATCAGTGAAGTCGATACACCTTCTTTGGGGGCCTGAAGGTTTCTCCACTAAGACAATGGTTGGCTACCGAAGCAGCGTAGATTGCCTTGCGCATAAAGTGGATGATGTTGAGCTTGTTAATCCTCTCTTGCATGGAAAGATGATGCTCGGTGTCGTATGTTCTTTGATTTTGAGTGAGATGTTTGAAATAGTGGTTAATGGTGAGTCGATGGCAGATTATGTCCGTGGATATTCCTGGCATGTCAGCATATGACCATGTGAAGACCTCGTTGGTGTCCTTGAGGAACTGCATGAAGGCATCCCTGGTCTCCTACACGACCCTGGTGCCGATCTTCTCCTACCGATCTGGGTGATCGATATTGAGTGTTATCAGATCGGTCTCCTCAACTGGTTGAGGTTTGACTATTGCTGATAGGTCCCTGGACTGGACTAGATCTGCCGAGAAATTTCTGGATCAATGGGATCAACCTTGTATATTGATTCGGAAATGACTATGGTCTCTTTGTTGGTACATGGGTTGACCTTGGTCAAGGCAGATTGGTAACATGTTCTCGCTGAGAGTTTATTTTCCCTAACCTGGCTATTCCCATGACCGTGGGGAATTTGATTAAAAGTAGGCAGGTGGAGGTTACTGCGTTGATCTGGTTCCGAAGCCCCCTTTCGAGTATGACATTGTAGGAAGTAGGGCAGTCAACCACCAAGAAGGTGATGATTGTTGTTGCTATATAGGGTGTGTTGCCGAGTGAGATCAGTAGGGAGATGGTGCCGATTGACATTACCGAATCCCCTAAGAAGCTCAGTAGTAGGGAAACGATCTGATTGAGTTCTTTCAGATAGATTCCAAACTTATTGAAAGATTCCATGAAAAGGACGTTGAATGAGCTTCTAGTATCTATAATTTCCGACCTACGTCAAAGTTGGTGATTTTCGCTCAAACGATCAGGGGATCGTCATAGGGGAAGATTACTCCTTGTTCTTCCTCCTCCCAAAAAGTGATGGGTGTCCATCTTGATCTTTTGACCTTCGTTGCCCTGCCAGATTCAATGTTGAAAACCTGATGGATAGACTAGGTCTATCAGAGGAAGCTCTTCTTCACCCGATTGGAAGGGTAGGATGAGGAAATTATTGGGCCACTGTTGATGGTGTTGATATGCGGGTTGCTTGGCACTAGTCTTGCATTCTGCAAGAATTGGTTGATCTTCCCTTCCTCGGCGAGGGATTCCACGATGTCGCGGAAGGCTACGTATTCATCAATATTGTGACCATTGAATTTGTAGTATTTCCAATATAATTTAATTGAACTCCAGGTCAGTGCCTTGCAATCTTGCCCTTGGTTTCTCAATCATCCCCTCAATATTCATGAGAACGTTCTCAAGTGAAGTATTGAGGATAGAGTAAGTTTTGAATTTGGAGACTTCCCCCTCGTAGGGCTTATTGTGTTGACAATGAATGGTGTTCTTGTGCCCTTAGTTCGGAATATACTTCTCTTTCTTCCCCTTGTAGTTATTGTCAAAGGAACCATTTCTCTTACTTGATTAAGAATTGTTCCCATGAGCCTGGTTCTAACTGCTAGAGTCGTGGTGGGGCTTGGACTACTGATTACCTTGGGGGGAAGAGTAAGCAAGGGCGTTGCTCTGCTTCAATTCTGCTCGTGGAGCATTGAAAAATTATGCCTTAGCGTGGATTGCCGCCAACCTCATCAGTTCATTGTAGTCATCATATCCCTATGTGAAGGCATGGTACTTGAAGGTGGACTCCTTAAAGTCACTTCGAAATGCACTGTAGGCTGTTTTCTCGTCGGTCTCCTAGCACTTTGAGTAGTCAACATTGGCCCCTTTCTCGTCGGAGTGGGTTTTGAATGCCACAGAAGATTGTTAATTATTCAAGTGAGTGACTAGTCTCCCCTTCCAGTGTACATCGTGATCTTAAGAGGTTTGACTTTAGTCTTGTGCTTGTACTATAGAATACGATCTATGAAAAGGGCCAATGTTGGCTTTGATCTTTTTCGGAAACTTGGTTTTCTACTTGTCTGTCTCTAGCTCATAGACTCGCTGGAGGAGTTCCTACACGACATCATTGAATTTGGGAGGTTTAAAGTTTGCTCCAAGTCGCTCAACAATAGGTTGGCAATCGCATTACTGGTACTCTTCCCATGCGGTTTGGTCGGTTTTGATCTTTGGCTAGACATGGTAGTCATGGAGTGAGCAACATCTTCCAAGTGGTGTTTGATCTACAGCGATTGATCTTCCACTAGCTGAGCTGGGCCTTTCTGACATTGTGCTCTCCTCAGGGCTATTCCTGACTAAAACTAGCCTCCCTAGGATAGGAGGGGTAAAGGAGGTTGATCTTTGATTCTAGGATCATTCGTTGGATAGGTCAGCCGGGTGGGCTAAATCGGCATGGACGGCTGGTCAAGAAATTCACTAGCATCACAGAAGATTTGCGTACTTGAAGGTCCTCTCCCATCAGTGCAATAGATAAGCACCTGCCCTTAAGGTTCCTATCGGTAGGGCTCGACTGGATGTTGCTCCCACACTGCATTGCCAACAAATGAATGCTCGGTCGCTGCTCGTTGTTCTTTCAGCTCTTCCCTTATGGATTAGAGAATAGTAAGAGTGCTTTGATGTTAATCACCCAACACGTGATTTCTACTCTCGATGGTAGCATTGCTTTTTTTTGAGTTCTCCTATTTTCGTACGGAGGGTCCTCAACATTCTATTTTGTTCTCCCTTTGGAGTGTATTTGAGCTCACCATCATCTTCCTTGGCAGACATTTTGAATTGGCGGGTAGATAAAACGGAGGTATGTGAGCTGGTGGGACGACTTACTCACAATTCCGGCAGACGACACCAAATGTTTGATTTAAAACGTGAGCTAACGTGATAAGACCTGATGGGAGTGCTGGTTCGCTTTCAGTTTAAGCCTACCTAGTGACAAGCGAGGCAAAGCGAGAAAACACTAGACACCGGTGGGGTGTCGGCTGAAGAGACTCTGATGTTTAAATTAGTAAACGAGATGGAGATCCAATATACAGATCACAGTAAAAAAAATAGAATAGTCTGGTTTGTGTGTGTTTTAGAGAGAGAAGTAGATGAGAGAGGGTACCTTTATGAAAGGGTTTGAGGGGTATTTATAGGGGAAACTAATGTGGTGGTTGAACACTATTGAAGTAGGGTTCAAGTTACCTCAGGAGATGCTTCCACGTGTTTCGCATATTCGGGATGTCTGTTAGGCTGCAATAGATTTCCTATCATGTCAAAGAGTTGATACTAGTGTTTCACAACGGATTGGACCAGGGGTGTCGAACCTTTCCTGTTAAGTAGCCCTGCCGAATGGCAATGAATTGGGCCTTGTTAGGCGTCTTTTATTGTTGTTGCCTGCCAAGTGAAGAGCTTGTCGAATTGACTCAGAGTTGTCATTTGACATGCATTCCGATCGCCTGGTGGTGGATCGTGTGTTTGTGGTTGTGCTGGCCGTACTGAGCCTGGTTGGTCGATATGGTATCAACATATCCAATAACATAATGCAAAAGTATAAGTTAGCTAAGGGGGATATATATATAATATCACAATGAAGTTTCATATATATATATATATATAACCAAACCTTTTACTTCAATCCTTTTTATTTAGGCCAAGACGACTCTAGGTGCTTATACCCGAAAAAATCCTCTTTGGGATAAATTAGATGACTCAAAAGATTAAAGGCCCAAATCACAAAAACCCAGCACAAATGTCCACTTAGAACATTCAGAAAAAGAAGATGTGGGGAAGGGGAAGGGAATGATAGCTCTAATGCGCGCAAAAAACAAAAGGCAAAGGAGAAATTTTCAAATGGAATACCCTACAGCATAGACCCTACATGGCAGCTTGATTAGAGTCTCTATGGCCTATAAAAGGAGAAGAAATATTTTTCTCAAAGAAGACTCAATCAACTAATCAAAATCAGGAAATTGATCAAATTCAATCAATTTCAGAACAACTGCAAACCCTCAAAAAAAGGCTCATCTCTTTAGAAAAACATGTTTTGTTCAACCTAGGATTAAGATTCAGTTCCCTTCTCAACCCCTCTCAAACTATCACTTAAAAATAAACAGCTTTCCTTTATTCTGACTTGCACCCCAAGCCTGCAATGGATCACCTCTTGCATTCACCTTCATCCGGAATTGCTTCCACAGTCTGTTGTAAAAGTTAACCTCATTCTGACTACCAATCTATGGATAGTCATTAAGACATACAAATATCTCTTTCGACATCTCGTCGTTGCCTTTAAATACTCTACCAATCTATGACATGATTTCGACTGACGTTCATTTTGAATTGATGATTTCTGGGACTTCCTACCTTCTCAAGGCTAGAAGCGATGAGAACAGGAAGGGCTCTTATTATCTTAGAAGCGATGATGGAATAGTGGATAGAATTCTTGCCAATGCCATTAATCTTAAGTGGTATTTTCTTACATTCTGAGATTCCAAGAACGGGGTAATTTGTTAATGATTCTCGAACAAAATGGCGGGCCTACTTAAATCAAAATTAAAGTTCCTTCAAAAAAGGATTACAAGCATCCAACAGGAGGATTAGCCTAGATGACTAGTATAAAAGGACATTCAATGGCCCTACCAAAAGAAAAAACTTGGAGAATCTTCTATCAAGAAGAAGCCTGACTCATAGTCCCATTGAAGTGATACCTCTTCGCGATCTTAGCGACCATTTTCTCCTCTGACCATCCATTAGATGAGGATGGACTAAAGCATGAGCTATGTACCCGTCATCATTCCCATTCTTAAAGGTAACCTATGGTGGTCTCGATATTGCAATCACGGGCCTCGATCATCTCCAATAGGTTAGCATTACGGGTCTTATAAATAGCATGCTCCCCCTGAGCCTGTTGAAGCTCTAAGCATCTTTTTTTATAGTAACTCCTAGGTTTGTATTTTTTATTAAAAGGATAGCGGAGAAACGGCAGAGAAATGGAGATTATTTTTCTTATCAACTTTTTGAGGATACACCAAGTCATGCAAGTGCTAGATTTCTGCCGATTAGGTTTGCACCAGGCGACGAAGAGAGATGGTTTGGTTTTCCAAGAAGACCAAAAGGTTTTGGGTAGTGTTGGGGTTAGAAGAACTTGCTTGTGCATTGGTGGGATTATTGGAACTTACTATACTTGAGTTTGAAGTTGAAGACGTTAGCTGGTTGTATGAAGATTGGTTATAGTTTTTGCAGGCCAATTGGCATGGCTTATGTGATTTCATAATTATTACCACATTCAGTTTGATTTTTATCTCATGATGACACATAGACACGAATGAGTAGTAAAAACGGCATAGGTCTGAACCTAGCCTGAGAAAAGAAGCGGTGAAAGGTAAAAGGAAATATTATAAAAATAGATAAGTTTACAACAAAATTATGATAATTTAGAGCCTAAAAGGACAAATTACTAGATCATGGCCCTTGTATGGGCTTCCTAACTGCGCAATCAGTGAAGCCTTGGTCGAATTTGTCTCGATATAAGGATATTTTCATCAATTTGGCTAGAGCATCGCAGAAGGAAACGTTAGCTCTGGATGGCTCCTTCTCATCTTTCATGATGGCCAACTCCTCCTACATGTGTAATAGTGTATCCCTAGTCTCGCTGGCTTGCTCGCAACAGGAAATAAATTCTAAATTGAGAAAATATTTCTTTTGGAGATGAGAAGTCAGCATTGCTTCTTTAAAATCTTGGGAAGCATGAAGTTCCCTTTTCAAGTCAATAATGACCTGCAATTGCTCTTGGGGTTGGGCATAAAGATGCTTAATAAGCCTATTGTAGCGAGAAATGGGAACATCGGTTGGATTATACTCTTGGGAAGTCATGAAGGAATTATTCTTGGAATGAGACAAATTTATTTTGATGTGCAATTAATACTAGCGGTTTTAAGATACATACAATGGACAATGTTAGAGGTAGAAATTTCTTTCCAAAAAGAAAAATATTTCATTATACACGATGGTGGGAATTCCAAAAAAAGAAAAATTAGGAGATGCCTACTCTATTAAGGCCCCGACTAAGTTCATGGTACACATCCTCATCCCGCATGCTAGAAGCCTTCTTCTCCTCTTTTTGAAGGGTTGAAAAGGTCTCCTGCTGTTCTCTCTTCCTCTTCTGAAGATGGCTCAACGTGGCCGCGTGTTCCTCCCTTTGTTTGAGGATCTGGCTGTAGCACTTCTCCCATGCCTCACAAAAGGCCTTCAGTCAGACTTTTGACGTCATGTTGCAAGTATGGGCACGCTCGACATCTTCGTGCAATGTGTCATATGAAGGGAGCGTGCTAATATCAGATGTTGAAGTGTTAGTAGAGAAGAACGTTATAGCTTTGAAATGAAAGACATTTTTTGCAGAAGTTTAATCAATGAAGAAGATTGTTAGAATGAAGGAAGATTATGGCTTGTATATATAGCCAACGGATTTAGTCAGGAGTTTGCTTCAATTTACGGGGAAAATAATGGAGATTAAAGGATAATTGCTATTGTTACAACTCTTGAAATATTGGGTGTTCTGAGGAAATTAAACGAACACAAAAACTGAAGCGCCAACACAAAACGGGCGGCCCATGTTAACAGAAGCACCCAAAAGGGCCCAAGATTACAAAAAAAAAAGTCCTAAATTACATGTCTAGTAACCCATCAATTATGCCTTGGAAGCCCACTCTCTGAATTCTAATATTATGCGAAAGAGCTGCATCTTTACTAGAGGCTTCACAAACCCATTTCTCCCATCTTTGAAAGTTCTCTCGAGCAATCTCCCTCCTATGTTTAGTAGACTAATATTATTACTTGGTTTGTGCATAAAGTACTTTAGTCTTAGCAAGGTTGTTTCAAAGAATCTCTAGCCTTTGAAGCCTTTCAAGGAAGAGACTTCCTATGCAATATCACTCCTTATTTATAATAAGGTAACTCTAGCAGAGATCAACCAACTCAACCTTGTTAGTACATCTTCTAGAGGAGAATTCCGTTCTGTATGGCATATTGAGTGGAATTTCCGAAAGCAATTCAACATTAGGATCACCAAAAAGGAAGATGCTAGAGTTGCAGAAGAAGATTGGGAGAAGATCTCCACTGCTCGAACCAATTCTCCCAAATCAGAATAGTCACCCCTAACCATAGAGGACATGATGACCTCTTTGGCAGCATTAAGTTCACAAGGAAGAGATCTCGAGGATGATGCTATGCTAGAAATAGATTAAGCAAAACAACCATATCAACATCCGAACATTCAAGTTTAGTATAGAGATATATCTACAGAAACAATTGAACCAAGCCAAGCTATGACAAAAAGCAGAGTCACAGAGAACCAAAGTTTAAAGGGAACTTAATTACTAGTGTAGCCCCCAATTCTAGATAATTAGAGGACCCTGGAGCTTGAACTTCAAAAAAGATTGGAGTTGGGATGACTGAGCAAGGAACATCACATATTGGTATAACTGGTCGAGATGATTCAGTCAACAAAGCCACCTATATGCCTGAGACATGTGTCGAGATTGGCGAAGTAGTTGTGGAGGCCATCACAACTGGGATACTTCAATCATTTAAACTTACCAAATGATCAAGAACCAGAGGATCATATATGTAGAGCACCCTCGATTCGAAGAAAAGGGATGTTAGTTTGAACCATTAACAATTATGTCCTGTCAAAAATGCATGCACAAACAGGTGGATTAGAAGACATTGACAAAGAAGCAACACAAGTACTATTGAAAATAAAACATACCTATGGGAGTGTTGTTTTTCGGATTTTGGTATTAACCAAGATTGAAGTGGTACGATCAAAACTAATTGCTCGCTCCACTATGAGGAAATGCTATCTCCATACCACTCTAATAATTGTCTTGAAGTACGTCAAAGTAAGAAGCCCACCATGAGTTAAGGAAGTAGTGCACCAATAAAAGGCCTACATGGCATTTGGAAAGATCATGGGCACATTAGATATAACATTCTGAGCAACAAATACCAACTCCTTGTTAGATACCTCAGGTCAGAAAGACAATCCAAAATTTGCACCACTCACGTATGGAATGGGGATAGTTTGGAAAAATCCAAATCGGGAGCACAATAATTGGGCTAGTACACTTTGAACCTGGGGATTAACCTGCCAGTCTTCCACCACTCTTTAGTAGATCTCAAAAAAGGATGTAGCTCACGAAATATAGAGCCAAAACCATCTTACGAATCAGATCAACCGACAAGCGAAGAAAACCCCCTTCTCGGAACCAAGGGTACTTCATAATCACGCTTGCCTCCCAATGTTCTCGAGGTGGGAGACTAGCGTATAAAAAAAGCCAAGTAATTCTTGGTAGATAAAGAGATGAGAAGCAAAGGTATTAGTAGTTGGGCTATAACTACTTCATCAAGTACTCAACAGTGCAACTCTAGAATTGAGGAAACCTCCAATTCAGCCGTATGAACCATCCAAAGGGGGCTATTCGACGAAATCTCCCTCGCATGTTAAAGGATGATAGAGCGATGGATGTTGTACACTTGGGCCAAACACATAGGGCCTAAGGGCTACGTTGGAACGAGAAGCTGGTGTTTCGACTAAAGAGGTCCACTCTAGCGTTAGACTTCTCATGGAATTAGGAAATACAAACCAATCCAACCAAAATCAGCATAATTGGATTTTCTCACAAATAGATCCCCAACTAAGGATCCGCAAATCTCAAGTTCTTGAAGTCACTTTCAGCTCTAAATTGCCCGTTCCCATCAAAAGAACAAAAGGCGGACTAAAATTGAGAAAGGGAAAGAATATATGGCACATCCTAGGGCAATCTAACATTTGGGGGATTAAAATCTTCATCTGAAATGGGTGTAAAGGATAAGGTAAATTTAGCAACATTCCCAGATAAGGATATCCCAAATAGGACGGTTATATCTAAGAGAATTCGTGTCATGGGTCCAACTCGAAAATCAAAATTGTTCGTACTGCTATTCAGAAACACAGTGCTGAACTGAGAAGGCCAAAGTCAGGAGCAATAGAAGGAGTGGAGAGGCTTACCAAGTGGTAGGTTCCATTGCTCCAGAGTTCATCGGGACACATCTGCTGCATCCTTTGAACCCACGATTTACAGGAATTCATAAAGCGCAAATTTCTCAATGAAGAGAAGAGATGTTTCCAGTCGAGATTTAAATCCTCCCACAGGAAAAATCGTCATTAGTGTATTAGCGAAGCTTGAAGTTTCTTTAAGTAAGAGTTGAGAGTTGTCACTCTATCCGAAAAAGGGCCCTTCCAGCAAGGGCCTAAAGTAAAATGGCAATCAGAGTCAACCATAAAGTAAGGATCATGGATAACTTCACTAGCATTCTCAAGGGATTCCAGAGTGTCACGTGAAACATTTGCATGAGCTTCAAAGTTTGTACCGTACACACAAAGGGTAGTATCGGTGGATTCCAAGATGGAGAAGTTTTGAGAAGCATCCTTACCTCTTTGCCATGGAAGAAGCTTAGGAATTATACTTTCTAGAATTGGAATAAGTGAAGAAAAGATGGATTTACAGTAGAAATGGAACGAGCTAAGAGAAATTGTAGCTCAAAAGGGTAAAAATTGTAGGGAATGGAGCCGATGACATAGCCAAAGTGCGATTGTGTGAATTTAAATTGTTTTATAACAATAAATTTCAAATTCAGGGGGGAATGCTTACACCCAAAAAATCTTCCTTAGGCCAAAGTAGATGGTTAAAAGGATTAAAGACCCAAATCGCAAAAATTCAACCCAAATGCCCACTTGGAATGTGCCTAGAAAGAAGATGTGGTGACGGGAATGATAACTTTGAAGTGCGTGAAAAATAGCATAAATAAACTATAGCATGGACCCGACATAGCAGCTTGATTAACGTCTCTACTGCCTATAAAATTAGAAGAAGCCTTCTTCTCAAAGGACACCTAATCAACCAATCAGGAAGGTACGCATGGAAGATGAAAGTAAAAAAAAAAAAATTAATGCTACTAAAAAACAATTGAAAGTCAAAACAAAGATATTTTAGGAAGATGAAAACAGAGAAAAATATGAGAATTTAATATGTATTTCAGTTTTTTTTAATTATTTACAAGAATATATATATATATGTATCAAATTTTTCTTCTTTTTATGAAAAATCATAAAAAGAAACCAGTAAGTGGTAAATCCTACCAGTAGGGGTGGGCATATTGTCCCGAAATACCGAAACCATCCCGTCACGTATTATACTAAACAGGAAAAAAACCGAATAGTAAAACCGAAAGGATGATCGGTACCGTACCGGTTTAAATCGGTACGGGATCGGTTTCGATGTTACGGAATACCATCCCATAACGAAACCGAATCGGTTTTAATTTTTTAATTAATTAAAAATTAAATTAAATTCAACCATAAAAAACCCCTACTAACCTAATAGCTAATAATTGATTTAATTGTATATTAATTTAGTTGATAGATTTAGTTGTATATTAATTTAGTTTATAGATTTAATTTTATTTTACGAGTTTTTTAGTTGATGGATTTAATTGTTTGTTAGGGTTTTTTAGTTAATGTTGTTAATTTTAGTTGATGTATTGAAATTGATTGAGTTATGAATTTTCTATACATTTTGAATAATATTTGTTACCCAACAAGAGTCCTAATTTTTGAATTTTATCAAAATATTGCTTTTAAACATTGAATCAAGTAATAAATAAATGAAATTATGAATTTGGCTTCAAAGTCGAAACCGTACCGAATATAATTGGTACGATACGGTACAGTATCGATTTTATATTTAGAAATACCATACCGTAACGAATCGGTTAAAATTATTTGGTACGATTCCGATATTACATTTATACCGAACCATGCCCATAACTACTTACCAGCCACTGAGCCAACATGTTGTTGTTCAAATTTGATTGATTAAGGTATATGTAGGAAGGTACCATTGTGTATGTTTGAATAACATGTAATATCTAATTAATAATTCATTGTTTGATACTTCGATTCAATTCATATTTTTCTTTTTCTTTTTTTTGGTAAGGAATTCAATTCATATTTTCCTTCGTAATAAAGTAATTGGCCAGACTTGGCAGATCAATGGATTAACCGAGGTGGGCATCCCAAGATCGTCAAATAGTCACTTCAGTCTTTCACTAAAAACCTTGTGTCAGCTTCAACAGTCCCAAAAATGACCAAGAAAATACAATTTTCAACAAAATCCAAGTAAGTTTATTGGTGTTTTACAAATTCACAAGACATGGCCAGCAGAAAATTGTAGTCTAAAAATGAAACAGCATTCTGCAAAATATAATATAAATACATAACCTTCCTTTATCCTCCAACTCTCAACCTTTAATTCCCTCCCTCCTCCTGTGCTTCTTGCACAGCTTCCCCTTCCTTCCACTGTAACAAACATCCAAAAGCATCATCCTCCATCAAAGTATGGCTCCACCAACCAGAAATTACCATGTTCATGGTGGCCTCAGACTTTCATTATTCACTGTGCTCTCCGTCTTTTTACTCCTCACACTTCTTCCAAAGTCAGGTAATAATTTTTTTCTAAAACTAATTACCTTCTACTAATTCTTCTTTTACTTATGGTAAATCGAAAGATAACCTCTCACATTCCACTTGCTAAGGAAGAAATCATAAAAATGATACAAGTTCTATCAGTTGATTACTCTTCACTTCTATCAGTTGATAACCTCTCACCTTCCCAAAAATCATAACCTTTTGATTACTCTTCAACTCTATCAGTTTTTTCGTGTAAATTGTTACATAATTATACTCGGTGACACCATATCATTGTTATCATCGCTATACAAAAGGATTATTTTATCTCGATGTGTCAGTGTTTATTTGCATTCAAAGTTAAATTTACATTGTCGGGTTTTTGATTTTGGTATAAAATATGCTGATCGATGAACAACACTTGGTTAATTTTTACTATTTTACTTGCTAATTAATTTTGAAAGTTTGATTTGAGTTTGTTTTATGTGGGGTTTTGGTGGTGGGTTGAAAACTAAAATGGCAGTGGATTGTCTACATTCAAGCCACAAGATGAGTGAGGATCTTACTAGTAGCGATGATGATGAGTTGAAGGGAAACAAAATGGTGTTAGGGTCGAGGCCTCCTGGATGTGAAAACAAGTGCTTGAATTGCAGACCTTGCAGTGCGACTCTTGTGATCCCAGCTCACAAAACAAAGCGCTTCACTGTGTCATCTCATGGGGAAGAAGGCGATAGCTATTATTTGCTCTCCTGGAAATGCAGATGTGGAAACAAGCTATTTCAACCATGATTAATAATACATAATCTCTGTCTTATTATTCTTCACGTTTCCATTCATAGAAACTAGCTGCTGCTGCTGCTACCATGTATAATAGATGATCCAACCTTCTACGTACGTAGTCATCAATGTCTCATCTCTTTTTCTATTAATTAGTTACATATTAATTTCCCCAATGAATAATCTTTTCATTTACTTGACCCTCAAAATGTTACAACTATCATCCTTGAATTCTTCAAAAAATCACACTTTGGTCCGGCGGTTAAATTTTCATATCCCAACTTCAATAAAATGTTAACCTGGGAGTTTTATTTTCTAACTGTCATCAACCTCATGAAACTGACATGTACGGTGATTTGGCCATTTTAATGCCCTTAATTTGAGTTTTTTTTTTTTTTATTTCGCGTCCCTTCTCTTATAGTGGAAAAAAAACAGGTAAATTAAAATTAATATAAGTTGAAAAATGAAATTTATAGACGTCACATTAACATCCAACGAAAGTAAGTTAGAATGAAAAATTTAAATGAACAATAAAAATATCACTTTTTGAAAAATTCATAAGATAATAATAGCATTTAAAAGATTAATTATAAATTTATTATAAAATATAAATTTTATAGCAATAAAATATAATTTTCTATTTTAAATTATATAATTGAAGATGAAAAATGTTCAATTTCTTTTCTTGAGGTGTTTTTTAATTTATATTTTGATGATTCATGAATTCTTGTGCAACTTATGCACTGTGCTGACGTCTTATATTTAGTGTGAATTCCTTTTATACCAAAATGGAGGGGTCGGGTATACATAGAAACAACTATTTGTACCCACGCAATGAGATGTCAAGCTTTTAGCGTTTAGCAGGAGCATGATATGTCAGAAAAAGCAATTACAGTACTATGGAAAAGACAACACTTCTAAATCCACACAATGGGATGTCAAGCTTTTAGCCTCTCAAATATTTCTTCTGCTAAATCCCCTCCATTTACTTGAATGCTAATACTATTCATATTATAATCGATTTAAAATATTATTTATCCAAATATTTAAAATTAACTAGATAAAAATTAAATATTTTAAAAATTCAAACCCTTCTATTAATAATAGTTTAGATTTGAATTTTTATTTTTGAAAATTTATTAAATTCAAATTAGACGGTTAAATAATATATTAATTTCTACATTAATTTTTTAATTTATTATTAATAAACATAATAAAATAAAAAACACCCAGATATACTCAGATAAAAATATAATAAACGATTATTAAGTGATAATGTTTATTTGATAAATCTTAATATAGTGGTAATATTTGTAATTCAATCATTTACAAGATTAATTAATATACAAAATTTTAAGTATTGATTCTTCTACTGTTTTTCGTATCCTCGTTTTTTTTTATTCTTACTGATTTTTTTTGTATCTAAATGGTTTCAAACCGTTTTGATCCAAACCGAATCGTTATAATGATTTGAATTGAAATAGTTTCATTTGTAATTCTAGAAATTTTAAACTGCATTAAACCATTAAGATTATTAACGATTTAGATTTAGATATTGTCAATATTCATATCCAATCGTATCATGTTCACCCCTAACCATACCATACTTAATTATTTGAACTCAAACCATCAAAGTATTTTACAAATTACCCTCTCAAGGAACATTTTCTTCTTAAGCGGACCTCCCCCTAAAAAGTTTTGCTTTCCCTTGTCTCTGAAACCCTTCCCCCTAGCCGACCCTAGATCTAAGGTAGAGGTTTTATGTTTTTATCTTCACCTCTTAATGGTAGATTTTAGCTAAACCTCTACCCCCATAGTCCCTTGATTTCTTCCTCGCCATTTGCCCCTATCTCGTGCCTCTTCCTGTCCATCGATCAGGCTCTTGCCCTGCTGTCCGCGTTGGTGGTGCTTGGTGTTTGGTCTCCTGCCTTGGTTACTGCTCTCTGGTCGCCGCATTAGGCTTGGTGGTCCTCTTTTTTCTGCAGTCGCGAGGTGGTCGGATCCTCCATGCTAGTCGCCTTCCTCGGTTGGGAGTGGTGGCCTAAGGTTTGGGTAGTTTTAATTTTAAGTTTGTTTTAGGTTTTAGTTTCGTTTTTTTTCCCCTAAATACTACAGTAACTCCATGAGTTTTCTGTGTAACCCACTTTGTGGGTGTATGTTATCGGGGAATTTTGGGTATCTGATGTGAAAATTTGATTGTTGGGGGGAATCCTTAGTTGAAATTACTCTTCCATTTATCAGCGCTTCGATCACTCATCATACCAAAATTCATAGTGATTTTTGTCTGTTATTGATGCTGTTTGGTTTCAGGAAGATCCACTTTCGTTGCAATCTATACTCACGAAAGTTGTAATGATTTCTATCCTAAGTTAATATATGTTTATTTTATGATTTTTTTTTTTTTTTTAAAAAAAAAAACCTTCGCAGGTTTATCGAGGTACATGGAGCGTTATCATGGCACATTCCCTATTTTGTTGGATCTTTATATACAGCCTTATTCATTCAAATTCTGTTAATTCAAATGCTGTTTAATATTAACTATCAATCTTATTATCGAAACTCAATTTGTCTCTGACTCAAATAGCCTCATTTTATTCTTAGAATTTGATTTATTTATTCTTTTGTCTCCATACTTTTTAATGTAATCCGTAAATAATATGAAAACTATAATTTTTTGTATTTTGATATATAATATTGTTGTTATGTTTATCATTGACCCATTAAATCAAACTCATTTTACCCTCCAAATCTGTATTAGAATATTTTGTCCCAAAAAGGCGTATTTGAAACTCGATTAGTAACCCCATCACTATGCACCATCTCTCTCTCTCTCCAAATTAACAAAAATTAAATTATAATTCTTAAACGGGGCAAGAGGAAAGGGACATCATGAAAAAAAAAAAGAAAAAAAGTTCTCATGATGCTAATTTGGAGAGGAAGAGAGTGGAGGAGGAGACCCCAATCTAACATGAAGAAATTGGTAATTTTTTAATATTACCTAAATACTTATAATTTACATAAATATTGGATGGACTGAACAAAAAGCAATTATCAATTATCTTGTAGTGAAGGTGTGGTTTGGGTGTTATCAAGACTGCCAGGTAAATCATCAATTGATAATATGCGTGGAAATAAACATATAAACCTAGCAAAATATTTACCAATCATCTTGTAGGCTCAAGAAAGTTAGGGCTGCTCTCAAATGCCTGAATAGGAGGCCGGAGGTTGATGTCTCATAGGTGGTTAGCGTGGCTAAGTAGGGTGGCGAAGGAGGCTCTGGATCAATGCTAAGGAAACATTTCCTCTTCTCCTTTTGATGTTGGCCTTATTCCTGTTTACATTCGAAAAAAAATCCATTATGGGCCGACTTAAGAAATTTACCAAATTAAAGATCCAATATGACTAAGGCCCAAGCCCCAGTTATTTTCACAACTTATTTTGAAGGCTACCTAACACCCAATTCAGTCCGACTGCCCCCAAATCAGTCTTTGTGACACTCGCACTCCCACCTCCAAACATCATCACGACGTTCCGACTACTCTAATCTATGACATGATTGGAACGCGTGTTCATCCAGTTGATAGTCTCTCGACCAACCTACTTGCTCATGGTTAGTCTGTAGAAGAAACAATGTATTTTTAGCACTTGTAATTCAATTTTCACTTTAAGTATTCAAGCATCTTACTCCCTAAATCTTTGTACTTCACCTTCATCTCAGTATGATTGATTTCAAATTGATTCAGAAATCTAGAATAGACCAACTAATGCATTATATGGTTGACTCTAAGTCATAGAGCCATCTTCGTGTTTTTGATTCATCATCGTCATTTCGACTAAAAGGAGTTGATCTGTCTAACACCCACCTAACCTAAATAACAAACAGCTAATACACAATAATGATTTTGGACTAAGTGCAAAAGAAAATATTTAGAGTCCTTGAAGAATGAATTGAAAAGATCAGCCTTGCTCCACAATCACTTCATTAAAACAAAGGTTTTTGGGTCGCAATTAGAACTCATTCTAACACTGTCTAGTCGCAGCTTCTATTAGTGACACGCCTATTTTGAAGGCAGCTAGTCAGCTAAACCAGCCCATTTATGGCATAATCATGACATCATGGCTCAAAGCTTACAACCTTCAGCCCATCCGTACTAGTTATCAAACACAAACATTAACAACATACCAATACAACGAAGAGATCCTCCCCAACACCTGTGAAGCTACTCCTTCGGAAGCGAGTCACCGAACGATAACCACCGATTCTGCTACGACAAATTTTGGGTACTAACAATTTCTTTGGAGAAGGTTTTGCTGAAAATTAATAGTGATTGTCTATTAAAAATTAATCTCTTGAAACAATAGTCTCATCTTATGTGGTTGGATAAAGGGGATAGTAATTATGCCTACTTTCACAAGGTTATTAAGAAAAGAGTTAACCGGAATTGTATTTATTTTATTTTGTCTGATAATGGTACAGGTATGGATGATCCGTTGGCTGTTAAAGATGAGGATGTGAGATATTTTCAAACTTTATTAGGCAGTTTAGGGGATGTCTAAAAATTTACCGGCTAGTGGCCGATTATGAAAACTTAATTTCAATATTAGTATCCAATGTTGGAGGGCTTGGACTAGCGAGCCACTATCTACCCCAGAATAAATGGTAAAATCCTTATCAATACCTTCTTTCTGAGTGACCTTCGGCCACCAATTTGACTTCACAACGTTCTATATTGCGTATCAAGTTTGGTCTTACAAGCTTGAGGAAATTAATGATATCCAATGCTTCATTTTGATCCATTGATTTCAACTCAGCTTTCTTGCTACTTGCTCTATTCTTACTCTTCACTACGTATGGCAACCCTAACATGAAGAAGCATCAAAATCCAAACAAATTCATCAATAAAAAAAAATAATAATAATAAAAAGGAGGGAAGTTATCAACATGATTAATCACCCACATAATAATATCATCATTTTTCATCTCTTACTTGCAAATTGCAATTCATGGCATCATCATCAGACATCAGAGCGATCATCAACAATTTCTTCATCATCATTGTACCAATCGTCAACCATTGTCATACTCTAGATCAGTATGATTGTAATAGTTTGGATGAACCCTGACAAGGATGTAACGGTCTGCACAATTTTGATGGAAAAGATAGAATAACACTATGAATGGCTATTAGGGCAAGAAAAATAAATAACAATTCGACAGACAAGATAATATATAACCCATTGATCGTTTTAATTAATACAAGCATATTCCACGATAAATATATATATATATATATATATATATATACACTAAAGTGAATCAAATGGTCCAAAAAAAAAATATAAGGGCATTATTTATATATCTAGCATGATGAACGATGATGGGCAGAAGTATTTCAGTTACAAGCAGAGCACGCAGCGACACAAAAAGTATGAATATTTAGTTCTATTTCAATTTTGAAGCATAAATATATTGATAGTATTGCCAATTCTGGGTATAGCCCTAGAACCAGGGAAATACTCTTACTCATCACTCCTCACTGGACTTGTAGAATGGCTGAAACAACTTCCGCAATGCCCTGAAATTTTCTCCTCTCCTTGAGAAGCAGCTTTGCAAGCTCGAGAGCCCGTCTCTCACAACGACCTCGTTTGCTACTGTCGGGGATTGATTCAAAATCTTCGACATGTGCCACGCCAACAATTCGCCTGTCAATAAAAAGTACACGGATCAACTATAATACAAACATGGCTAATCAAATTAATCTAATCTGTACTTCCTTCAATTCAAGTTCAGCAACATAAACAATTTGTAGGTAAACCTAACTGAGCTAAATATGGAACCCAATGTGCATAATACGCGTATTTTTATTCATATATATTACAAATTCACATATTTATATGAACATTATTCTCAATTTCCATGGATCACACTTGCATAAAAAATCAACATCATCAATGGGAGTTGGGGAATGTCATGCATTGTTGTCACGTAAGACACATCTGTGTTTGTATGGTGTTTGCACTAGCAAGCCATCCTTCAACTTGAAAACTGTCTCGGTTTTAAAATGAACTTATCAGTTAACCACATAAAAATTTCTATTAGAAGAACAGCTACTTAAGGAGTTAACAGATCATTGTAATAATCACACATATTTAAATTTGATACCTCACCATATCCAAAGTATGTTGGAGGAAATCAACCAGAAAATACACAGAACTAAATAATGGATTATTATGAATAGCATAAACAAATGTCTTTGAACAACAGATATTTTCATACTTCTGTAAAAGTATGACAATATCTCATGTTGCGGTCTTCAACATTCTGGGAAGCCAAAGCAATATATTAAAACTTTTCAAAAGTTATTAAAAGAAACAAACACCAAATGTATAAGCACAAAGAAAATATAGGATATGCTGTATATGACAAAATCCTTACTCTTCTGTCTCACCTTATCATTTTCGCAGCACCAAAACCAAGGGTGTCCTGAAGCAGATCGGTAATAAATTTCTTCTGTACTAGATGGTGAAGTTCAGAGTTGTTATAAATTGCAGGGAGGTACAAATCGCCAGAATCTTTGTTTGCATCCCATAGTGCAACGAATTTTCTGTCGAAAAGGTTCCAGGTGTTTTCAATTGTCCTTATAATCCAATCCTTGTATGCCTGCATCAGCAAGTGGATTTCACATGAGACCGAAAGGCCCACATCATAATAAACAATAGCAAAATAGTAAGTGAAACTGTCAAACTATGAATTAATTCCCAACAACCCCCGCAACTACAAGAAGTTTGTTTTCAGCTGCGCAAACACCCTGCCGTTTCTTCATAATGAGCCTTGCATCAGCAAGAAAACATATTTACGATTTCAACTACCAAAATTGACCTTAAACCTACCAAAAAGTTACAACCAAAATAGCATCCAAATATCCACAAAGAATTTTCCCAACAAAGAACGGCATAGCAATGTTCTTACTCTCGCCATTGAATTGAAAGAAAATCTCATATCGGCCAACAAAATGTGAAGGACCAACTCCGCATCAATTCCTTCTGTTGTCCCAACCTTACAAATAAGATGTTTTCTATCTAATTCCAACTTACAAGCACATCACTACCGATACATGACAAGTAGCGTTTCAGACTATATTTTGACAACTGATTTGGGACCTTCTTCTCTAAAATAATTCCAGAATAGTCAAGTTTTTACCTTCAATAGTACAGTCTGAATGATGTTCATTTGTTCTTCAACTTAAACATTAAAAATTCCACAGATGATTCCCTATGACATGTTTGAATGACGAACTTCAAAATTCCAAGAATATAGGCAAATTAGTTAAAAATGAGGAACTTCAAAATACGAAGGAATTTGCAAATGATGAGATGCAACACATTTAGATGGGATTTGTAGGTAACACCTATCAAGGTACTTTGGTAATCCCTTGTTTAGTGGTTTTGCTATGTGGTCCTTTAATGCATTTATTACTAATATAGCCTAACTTCCTTGGTACTTTGAAGTCCTCATCCAAACAAACCCTAAAGAAACTGAGACAGATGCTTCGGCTGAAACTTCTTCCTGATATTAACAATATGCCCAGGCTACAGCTAACCAAATGGATGACTATTGCATTCCATGGTTACCTCTCAGAAAGATAACTAACTATGAACATGAAAGGTGATCAAACTGTTAGAGAAATCTTGAAGATCAATCTGATAAGATGGTTAAGATGGTTAACCAATCTTGATGGCTGACATTGGGTAGCAATGACAATACTCTTTTACAGAAATCAAATCACAATAAAGAAAATTAGAATAAATATAGTTTCTAGCGATCCATCTAAGACTAGTAAATCCGACAAACAAAAGATTTAAACAAAGGATAGACAAATGGGATGCAAAAGTCGGAAACCAAACTGAAATACAAAATCACCTCATACGAACTTGAATACTTTACAATAATTCATCAAGAAAAGAATACCTGAAAAGAAAAAACCAAGGGAAATGATTAAGAAACAATGAATCAGAACTTACTTTTCGATCATTCTGCTCATTAGCATGCCCATCTTGTGCAAAGAAAGCCAGAATCAAGTTTCCCAGAAAAGCTCCAATATCAAAACCCATTGGTCCATAAAATGAAAATTCTGGATCTATAACTTGAGTTGAATCATGGGTCACCATTACAGAACCAGTATGAAGATCTCCATGTATTAGGGCTTGGGCTCTCTCGCAGAATCTACAGATGCAACTTGATCAGTCAGATGACAACTTAAAATGATACAATCACATAGAGCGTAAGCTTTTACTAAGATAAATAGTTTCATTACTTGGCCTTCAACTCAGCCACTTCAATCTTCAAAACATTATCCTCCCGCACAGCCTCAGCATCAGAATCAAGATAAGGAGAAGTCCAGCGGTTATATTCAGATACTTTGTATGGATCAGAAAAAACAACCTGCTCAGTGAGCCTACATAACTCCACGTTCCCACAAAATTCAGCAACTACAGAAAGCAATGCAGATAGGTTATTGACATACATGACATGTACGTTTTAAACAAAAAGGATGCTGCATGAGGCAAATTTGAAATGGAAATAGATCTGTATTTAAGCCAATAAAGCTGATTTCCCCACTTTCTTTATTTTTTGGGATAGGAGGCATGATAAGCTCTTTTAGGCAAAGCAAAGTAGCAAAGTAGTTACAGAAAATGCAGACAAGAAGAACATTTGAGCACAAGAAATTACCACAGAATAACAAGAGCTAGATACAATCAACTGAAAACTTGCACTCAGTCGATATGAATTATACAAAAGTAGTATCCCTAAATTGCTTCTGAAAAGATGCCTACAGAAAGGCTAGGCTAGGTAGATGATTCAATTCTGGATAAAATCTTTGTCCTTCAGTCTTGTCAAGAAATATTCTTTTATGTCTTCACCCCCACACACAAGCCAAGTAGAAGTTGAAAGGTTTAAAAGAGTAATAGCCTTCTTCTTGGGGCCCAAGCAACCATAAACTCCCTGGGAAAAAGGATCAAGTTTCTTGCCCAAACCACACTAAAGCGAAATTTTAAGGACTACTCCAAATTTCCAATATGAAACAACAGCCATAAACCAATATGGAGAAGAGAAAGCATAGTGAAAATTATTTTTTTCCCATCACAAATATTAATTTTCCTTTAGGATGTTAGTAGGTACACCAGTTTCAGAAATTATCTTATATGATTCAGAAACGCGGTGAATTGAGTTTTCTAAAGAAAAGTGCATGTAAAGACCTGGACTCATGAACAATCCAACATATTTTGTCAACTTAACTGAACTTAACAAATATATTAATCTAAGACACTGATTCTACAAACTCTGAAATTGGTATCAATGAGGACGAATATTAGCCAGAGTCTATTATGTGGTCTGACTTGCAACTATTTTGGAAAATATGCTGCATGATTATTCTCTCCCCAAACGAAGCGAATTCTTGAAAGGATTCAAACAATATAACCTCTATTTGATTGAACTCAAACAATCAAGAATAGCGATAAAATCCTCAAATGTAACATTGCAGTGTGTATATGATTATCATGAATTCGTTACAAAGCATCTAATCTTCATGCATTCTATCTCCAACCTGCTATTAGGAAAAAAGAACGTCCACATGGAAATAATGTGAAAGCATACCATAATCAATTAAAAAACAAAACTACATTATATACCAGCTCGCTTATGGTCTGTGGTATTTTGATACAGGAGGGATGTGAAGAACAGAGTCCTTGCAATATAGTCAGACATGTGGTCCGCCAACAAGGGATACTCAATTCCAGCAATCAACCCTTTTCTAAGTATGATATGTGGAGGCTCCAAATAGCGCATCCCAATCAAAGACATGGTCCGGTCGAAATGATAAACTTCAGGTACATGATTTGGACTCAACTTGCCATGCTCTCTCAGTGCCAATGCCTCAAAATATGCTCTTTCCTTTGTCATAGGCCATGACTCACCTATACAACGAATGTATGGAAGAGCCTGCAAAACCCCAAAACAAAAAACATATTTCATGAGGACAATAAAAGTTCAAACCTTAGTGATTTCCACCAATCGAGCTCAAATCTCAGTACTCAACATTTTGGAGTTGGACCCAACAGATTTTATTACAATCAGCATCCCATTACCACTTAAATGTCGAAAAATCATTAGCTGCTTAGAACCCCAGTTCAACATGTGGAGAAGGATCCAATAAAATTTCATCAAACCCCAAGAGCCCATCACTACTCAACAGTTGAAAAAATCATTACCTGCTTGATAACGAAAGACCCATTAGAACCGACGATAATGAAGACAAAGTTGAGGTTGCCATCACCCACTTCTTTGACAGTTAAGTCGTCGAACTTGTTGCCGAGCTTAGAAGAGAGTGAAGGTGTGGCCTTTATGTACTCTATGAGGGATTTCTCGTTGAGTGGGAGAAAGTTAGAGAATGCCATGGTAAGGCGAAGACGACGAGAATGAAGGGGGTCTAATCAGGAAATGAGAGTGAAAGAGGTTCAGAAGAAGGTAAAGTGGTATTGGAATTGGAATCTTTGGATGGCCAAAGTTGTGGACTATTTTGAGGACATAAACAGGAAACCGGAGACTCTGCGGTATTGTTCAATGAACCTGGTCCTGTTCTGGTTTTTCATTGGCCAAGTCATACAGTTCATTGGCTGAGGCATGAATGGAAACGGATTCGGGGTTTTCATTGGCGAAGTCAAACTGTTCATTACCTGAAGCATGGAAATGGATTCGGGTGAATATGTCAGATATTTACAGTATTTAAATTCAATTCCTTAAAATTTTAATGCTTTGAAATTTTTTTGAAATCGTTTGAGTTTTCAAAAAATAAAAATAAATCATTTTAAATAAATCGATATAAAAGAATTTGGCAAATAAAAATTTTATAACTTATATACTATACAGACTATACAGACTCACTTATATTCCCAATTAAAACATTTTAAGCAAATTTTACGATTAAAATCAAACATCAAAATTCTAAATGGGCATAATATATAATTATATATGCAATATAATTAATATATTGCTTTGAAAATAAAACTGGAGCATCTGCAAAGTAACTTCAAATATATCTATCTAAATCAAGTATATTGCACACTTTCCTGGGGCTGATTGCTTCTAACATACCAATTATTTCATAGACCTTGTTGAAGCAGGAAATGTTCCAATAGTCAATTACTCATTGTCCAATTAAAGTTAATAATTTTGTTTGTAAGAGAAAACGGTAAGTGATAAGTTTGGCAGAGTAATAATGAATAGTAAGTATTAATCACCTTTATTAGAAAATGTGTACCTCTTATATATGGGTGAGTGGAGTGCTCATTTTTCATAGTTTCGATGTAGGACAAATGCTCCTAGATTTGCGTACTAACACATGTTACAAAGATCGAAGGTGAAGATACTTCCATATGTCATCCTGTAACGACCCGTCCCGAATATCGAAATTAAATATTAATTAATCATGGTTTAAAATGACTAATCGGGGATTAGTTGACGGAAATCGGACGAAATGTGCAAAATGACCGTTTTGCCCCTAGGCGTGGGCAAAATATTGACTTTTATTTCGGGCTGTCAAACGGACTTTGACCAATGACGGTGACGTAGTTTAGGACGTCACGAGTTCATAGACAGGTGACACGTTCGATTCCGACATTCGGGGAAGAAGTTACGACGTTCGGAAGTCGAGGGGCATTTTGGTAATTTGGTTAAAAAGGGGCCAAATGTTGACTTTTGACCCGGGGGGTCCCATGGACGAGGGACAAGGACCGTTACGTAGATCCAGTCGATACGAATCCATAGACATGCGGCACGCCGAAATCGGAGGTTGGACGACGAAGTTGTGGTCACGGGAGCGAAATCGATTAACCGAACGAACCGAGGCTTCGATTAAAATAATATTAAATTAATGGCTAGTGATCAGTGTTGTTGGACACTGGGATGAGTGACAAGTGTCACTCATCCGTTTGCTAGATTCACATCTGGATCATGTTCCATTAATTAATCAATTTACAACTAAAATCTCCACTAAGCATTTAAATAGGATTTAATTTCTCCTTTAATTCTCAACCATCCATCTAAACCCCCAGATTGCATCTTCACTGTTGATCTCATTTCCTTTTCTTCTTTTAATCGATCAGACATGTCCTCCATCTCTCTCACTCTGATCCATCCCCCACCCGTGAACACACACACACACGGCTCACCATGGTGAAACGAACACACCATCACCCACTATCCTGCCCTTCCATGTGCTCTGGTAAGAGACTGACCGTGTGGAGGGGGCTGAGAGACGACGGGAGACGGCAAGGACGACGGTGGAGGAAAAACAGAGGATTTTGTACAATTCAAAAATGGAAGTCTATGTAGGTAGATTGTTGATCGCGTTGGAGGGGTAGATGAAGTCCCTGAGGTTAAGACAAACAAGGTGGTGGCCACGGTGGTAGCCACAGCGGCGAGGATGATGATCTTGAGGATGAAACGAGTCTATGGGGATCGGTTGCGAAGGAAATGGTGGTCGGAGTTGGGAGCAGTCGACGGAGGAGCTGTGGCCGTGAGTTTCTCGATCAGGGAGGTAAGTTTTAAACGTGCTTTCTTGTTTTTGGTCCCATAGAACTCTTAGTTGAACTTAGACGATCTTGTAGGTGAAAACCCCGTCGAAAATGGTGGAGGAATGACTGAGAACCGACCACCGGTTCGACTGAACTGTGAACCCGGTTCGTAGACGAAAACAATGACACTGTAGTGGCACGTGTGTTTCACGCGCAGCCACTCACGGCGGCGCGTGACGGCGCGTGGAACTGCTTCTCGAGGTGAGTTCAACACGACTTTTGTCCTATACAATGTAACGAACATTTTGGGATTGGTTTCGTGTCGATCGGACACCGTTTCGATATTGTTCGGGACGTCCGAAGGTTTTGAATCGAGTTTAAAAATAGTTAAAAATTTGGAAAAATTACGGGACTTTAATAGGAGGTTAATGAAGAGGTTAGTGACCTCTAATGTGATTTGGACAGGATTGGGAGTCCGGGTGATAGTGGTGCGGCCCGGGAGGGCCTAAGGCACGCGTATCGAGGCGCAGCTTTTGGACGGTTTGTGAGTGGACTTTGGTTTTATAAATTCTATGCATTCCTAATGGTTTTATATGTTTTATACACATGACTTCCATGATGGTGATTGTGATTATTGATTTCACATATGTTGCACGTATTTCGAGATGTTTTTTGTATTGCACGTATATCGAGGCTGACGATTTTATTATGATTTTACGTGCTTGTGGTTCATGAATAATGTGATGAAATGGTTTTGAAATGAGAAAGATGAACTCGGGCTTGAGGCCCAATTATTTTGGAAACCTCGGACTTGGAGTCCATTTGAGTTACGTAATCGGGTCGGGGGCCCAGTTGCTTTATGATATCGGGCCAGGGCCCCAGCTGTTCACGAAATCGGGTTGAGACCCATTTGAGTTATAAATTGTGATTTCGGGTCGGGGACCCTAAATGGAATTGTGATGTTTTGCGGAGATTCGGGCAGGGCCCATTGAAATGTTGTGAAATGATTTGATAAGACTGTTTTCCATATTCCATCTTGATACGAGGATATGTGATGGTCTCTTCCAGGTGTCTGGGACACTGGGGAAGTTACAGTGCATTGCATGCGAGGGGTCATTGTACGGAGCTACCAGACCGTATAGTGACTTAGGAGCAGGATTGCTACGATTAGACGTTTGTGACGTCAGACATCTGTGATGTCAGAGATATTGACCCGGAGAGACCTCGAGCAGCACGCGTTGCTTATTATACCGTGAGACATGACGTTTGGGACGCTAGGCATCTGGGATGCCGGAGATGGTAATATGGTAAATACGAACTATTGGATCTATGAAATGGTTTTTCGGTTGGATTTATGTTTATGGATTTGAGCGGTGGCCCACTTGGTTTTGTATTTACGGATTTGGTATCCCATAGTTTAGGGCTGAGTTCCCATACTTGTTTTGAGTTACCGTTTTGGGCTAAGGCTCTAATGGCTTGGTTGAACAAATGTTTTGGTTACTGGTTTTCGATGCATGCATACGTTTTAATGAAGGGCATAAATGTCTTTATGAATGTGTTTATGAACTTGTTCATTTTCGTCCACTCATAGCTTTTATTGGTTTTAATGCCCTCCAGGTTGATCACGGATGTGACTGCAGCAGAGACCAGGATATCGCATGTCTCCTCCATTGATCCTTGCGCACTCTGGAAGCCCCATTTGGGCAGTGGCTTAGGTTATCCCTTGTCTGACACTTCGTGTCAGACGGGAGCATGGCACATCCCACGGCAATCCCGGGGGGATTGGGATGGGCCGTGTCACATCCCATCTTGGGCCCATTGTTGGGGCTATGTAAAAGGTGTGGGCCTAGCCCATGTTCGGTGTTTGGGCTTTATATATACGGTCTAGTGAGCCTGTTCAGATATGATGTCAATAGAAGTTCCCCATGTTCTTAATTGATGTGGAATTTATTGGTCGGGGACTTGTCTCATTCTTCCAGACTCAGTAGGAAGTATACATGTAGTCCCTCAAGTCCCTCGGTCTGGTGAGGTCGTTGAGCTATTCGCACGCGTGTGTGAGAAGTGACAAGTGATCGATGTGTCCACTAAGGCGTCTCGGTAGAAACGTCTCGCTCGCCAATGTGCGGAAACTTCTTGGTGCTTTCTTGAAATAGGGTGACTCAGTATGTTTAAAGCGGCACTCGGTGCTCATGGTGTACAAAGCTGACTGGCTGCGCGGTGTGGCATTCGCCGGATGTCGTCTGGACTGGGTTAATGCTAACGTTGGAGACCTAGAACATTGGTTTGAAAAGCTGCCACTGAGCGGTGTGCGTGGCTCAGTGTTAATGGCTCAGAGTTGGTCAGGAGACCATGGTCGGCCCGTTTACTTGGGTGGAGTCGGTTGGTCTGAATTGGGTCAGATGATGATGGTTGAGTCGGTGGCTGACAGGACCCGTCCCAAATCCCTCGCGTTTAGCGTGGGACGTGCCTGCTCCCATCTGACACGAAGTATCAGACCAGGGATATTTCCGTCCTTTTCCCAACCGGGGCTATCAGAGGGCGCAAGGATCCGAAGGAGGAATGTGATGTCTCGTCTCTGCTACAGCCCGCATCCACGATCAACCTAAAGGGCATTCAAAATATAAAACTGTGAGTGAACAAAACAATTATTTTATAAAAACATTTCATAAAAAGACCTTTATGCCCTTCATTAAAAACATATGCATGCATTCGAAAACCATTTCTTAAACAAAGGACACTGGGCCTTGGCCCAAAATCATCTCAAAGTACCTGGGACCTCAGCCTAAATCAAAACACGTGGAAACTCGTCTCAAATCCAGCTCATATGGGTCTCAGCCCAAAACCAATACGCGTGGGTCTCAGCCCAACGTCGTCTCAGTGAAAACTCGTACACATATACATATATACATATATATAACCCATCATAGGCACTTCGGAGAAGATACCAACTCAGGGCACATAGCCCCTAGGGAACTCATCCTCGATATATGTCGCGATTTCTCTCTCTATATATATATATATATATATATATATGCATACTACTCGGGATCTCACTCCGAGTCTTCTCCCAGGAGTTCTCCATCTGGGAGGCTCTGTCATCGGATCCAGTCCGAGCATCTCTCCGGATCTGGTCCGGAACCACATCATATCTCCCATTCCTGGAACGGGATCCCTATAGGGATACCCATTTTGGTCTGTGGATCGTGACTCTCCAGGTCGACGACTGGAGGAGACCAATCAATACGCTCATAAGGAGGGTATACACATACTAGTATAGCAAAACATAAAACGGGACTCACGCCCGATAACACAAAGCAACTGGGACTCCAGCCCGAACTTAGGACTCAATAGGGCCTCTAGCCCGATTTTTACAATGAACTGGGCAATCGAGCTTGAACTCATAAATCAACGAGGCATCGAGCCCAATATCTCAGGGTCAGTCACGATCCCGATCATAGCGATGCGTGCAACCATCAATCCAGAACCGCTTTCAATCCTGGTATGTCACCTTGAACACATCACTGCCGCGACCATCTCGAGACCATGGTGCACACGTCGTCGATCGATATGCGATACCTTCAGCACTCTGAAGTCGAGCCTCCAGTGGCTGCTCGACAACGAAACGTGCATCGTGACCTCTCCGGAAGGAACGCATCCCAATTAGGAGGTGAGCGTCACGTCGTCCGTCGCCGTACGCACAGCACCCATGGCGACCATGACTCAGACCCATAGGTCATCAATAGGGCCTCATACCCGAGTCAAAACCAAATCCAATTGGGTCTCATGCCTGGTTTTACCTTTTCAAAACCATTTCATTAAAACCGAAACATAAGCGCTTATAAGCACGTATAAAACTGAAAACCTCAAAGTACGTTCCTATACGTAAACACACACAAAAAATGCTCTCAAGGCATCCCAAAACATATATTAAAACATTTATAAAACATTTATGCATGCATCGATTCATAAAAGAAAGTCCACTCATAGACCGTCCGAGTTGCTGCCTCGATACGCGCGTCGTACGCCTTCCCGGGTCAATCATCTTCTCAGGGGTTCCCAAACCTGTCCAAATCACTTTACAGGGTTACTAAATACTTAATTAACCCCTCACTAAAGCCCCCTAATTTTTTGGGATTTTTAACTCTTTTTAAACGCGCTCCGAAACCTTCGAACAGCCCGAACTATATCGAGACGATGTCCGATCGACTCGAAACCAGTCCCAAATTGTTCGTTACATCGAATAGATGATTTCAGATGTTGGAAGCTTCCCCAAAACCCTCACTATACGCCGTCACGCACCGCTGGATTGCCCTTCCTGTGGGCCTCACGCGCCACTGCACAATGGTCATCCCTGTCCTCCAGTCGACCGGTCTAACATGCCGGTCCGGTTTTCTTCTGTAACTTGGACCGGCGTGACCGGTCCAAGCTCCTACATGGTTCAATTTTCATCCTTTCTCTTCCTTATCAATCTCATTTCTTCCTATTTTTATCTTAGGAACCTAAACATGTGAACCAAATCACCTAAAACCTACAAAACTACCCCGGATCAACTTCCCCTCCACGGTTCAGTTTTTCTAGAATCTCCTAGGGCTGCACAGCCATGAACCACCCTTCAAAGTCATCCTAAAACGTCCCTAGAAACCTTACAAACCCACTATAAACACCTAAAACGATCCATAACGTAAGGAATAAAAAATAATGGAAATCAGGCCAAACCGATAACTTTGCACGATTGCTCCTCCGTCGTCCACGGAGGCGCTACTCCTGGCCAGCCACCAACATCCTCATGTCCTCCCATCATTCTCTGGGTCTCACATCTGATCATGGGGGTTAAGGGTTTGGATTGGGGTGGAAGGGTGATCGGGTTTGGTTTGGTTGATGGGAAAATGGCCGAACAAAGAAACAGGGATATGCATGAATTGTTTGGGCTGGGCAATGGATGGGTGACACTTTTCACTCATCCATTGGGCCTGTCCAAAAATATCCGGGCCCCACTTGCTGCCAAATAGCTCCCGTCTCGTAAAATGTGCAAAAGTTCCACTGAACGTCTGTGAACCGTAACTTCTCCGTCGAACATCCGAATTCGACGTGCCACCTATCTACGGATTCGTATCATCCCGATCTACGTAACAGTCCTCGGCCCTCGGCCATCAAACCTCCCGGGTCAAAAGTCAACTATTGGCCCCTTTTTCAACCAAATTACCAAAATACCCCCGAACTTCGGAACGTCATAACTTTTTCCTCGAATGTTGGAATTGGACGTGCCACATGTCTATGAACTCGTGACGTCTCAAACTACGTCACAGTCATCGACCAAAGTCCATTTGACCGCCTGAACGAAGAGTCAACGTTTCGCCCATTCCAAGGGCAAAATCATCATTTTTCCCTGAACGTCCGTTAATCCTCGTCTAATCCCCGATTATCCTCGCTAATCCATCATTAAGTCTTAATCAATCAGGATAATTTGGGACGGGTCGTTGCAGTGATGATGTACAGAGGTTGGTTGGTAGTCTTGAGGCGGCTGGTCTCCCTTTGTTGGTTATGTGACACATGTCAATCTGATCTGGGTGGGTTGTGACACATGTCAGCCACTAAGGGATGCGACGCCTCGTTGTCCGTGTCAAGCTCTATATATAAGAGGGGGTCCTCTACCAATTTCCTCACTTGCGGTTTGAGAATTTGGGCGAAACTCTGTGAGTTTCAATGGCGATTTCCGATCATCTTCTAGTCGACGGTTCTTACGGCGGTGCAATTTCTGATCTGTCATCTCTGCCACGAAAAACACTGTAAGTTATTAATTCTCTGACTTTTTTCGATTAAAGTAGGAACTTGTGAAGAACTGAGCATGAACTGGGTTGAGTCTGTGGTCAGATCGTATGTCGGTCGGCCTCTGAGTTGTGTTCTCATTTTCTTCTTGTTTGTAGATGTTCGAGGATAGTAACTCGGCATTGGAGGGGAAGTGCTACACTCAGAGGTCAGTGAGTCTTTTGTTAGTAGTGTAAAAATTCTGATAACCCCTCATCCAATAGTGAGGAAGAGGCTAGCTTGAAAGGAGGAGGGGATATGTTTCATCCAAGTAAAGATGAGGCCAAGAGTTCTTTACCTATGGATGACTCGGCCCCTGAAGTGGAGGTTGCCAACCACATGGGCAGTGGCATTATGTTGGTCGACACCGAGACCATCGTTAAGAAAGGTGTGCATAAGGCATTGAAGTTTACCCATGGTCGATAGAGGGGTCGATCCAAATGCCCAAGGTTAAGTCAGACAGTGATGAGTCATTCTTAGACGTGGTGCCCATAAAGAAGGCCATTTTCCATGGATGAGATGGTAAATAAATAAACTGAGAAAGGGTTGGTAAAGAAACGTATAGATTTCAGGGTGCCTGAGCTGGTGGTGATGCAGTGACCGATGAAGGGTGAGCTGCTGAGTAACCCCCTGAGCGGCATGGCTTTGTTTTACACCATGCTGATGCACCACAAGGTTTGTTTGCCTTTACACCCCTGGTTGTAACCGATGGTGAAGAATATGGGGGTAGCACTTGGTTAGCTCAATCCCAATGTGTGGATTGTGCTTTGTTCCCTCTACACAGCCTTCTGGTGGGTAGAACAGCTCGAGCCGACTTACGTTCAGCTGGTGTACCTATACGAGTTTGGTTCCCAGCAACAGAACACTGGGTCGATCTTCGTTCGGTGCCGAAAGAAAAACAAGAGGGGCGAGTTCATACTCGATATGCCGACCTCGTAGAAAACCTACAAAATGAAGTTTTGTTTGGTCGGTGGCAACTTGAAGGGGAATACCGAGGAGGATCTTATACTGAGCAAGTTTCAGACTGAACGTGCTTAGTCGTCTCGGTGTTGTAGTGTCGATCATATGTTTGTTTTTGGCATATGTGTTTTTTTTTTCTGAGTGTTGTGTTGATTCTAACCTCTGTCTCGATGTGCAAGTTTATTTCCTACCAATGAGATCGCCTCAGAAGAGAAGGAAATTATCCAGAAGGTAAAATTGGGGTTGAACGACTTAGAACGCGGCCAACGCATCCTTCGGTTGCCTGGGTTTCAACACTTAGGTGGACTGATTGACACTAACGAATGTAAGTCTTTGTCACCGAGTTGAGGTGGTTTTTTCTTTTTGATTTATCTTACTGAGATTGTGCCCGGTGTTGCAGTTCCTCTCCATCTCGAAAACAAAATATACAAGGACGCCTTGCAAGTCAAGATGAAGGCCGACAAGGAGTCGAAGCGTAAGGAACCTATCTTGAAGGCTGTGCAGCGGTTGGACAACGTGATCAATAAGAGGAAGAAAATGACGAAGTCGAAGGATGAGCATCCTAGTCACACCGACTAGACACATTATCAAGTTACGAAGACAAAGTTGAAGTGTCCTCCTTGGACTCCCAAATAAAAGTCTGTTGAGACCGAGAAGGAGAGGGTTCTCTCGCCTCACCCGAAGTGGCTCAAGGTTCAATTGGAGGCTGAGGCCGTGCTGTCGGCCCAAGTTACTACTAGAGTGCTGAAGGCAAGGACGATGCCATCGCCAAGCTATTCCCCGCCCCTTCTCCATTCTACTAGAGTGCTGGAACGCGGCTCAAGTTACTACTAGAGTGCTGAAGGAGGATGTGAGGGCCAAGGAAGAGATGAAGGAGCTCTTAGCTCAGCAGAAGGAGCTTTAGGCCAAGGTGGTTACAACCGAGAAGAATGTGGCTCAGTACTAGAAGGAGCTCAGCCGGGTTAAGGTGGATAGGGAAGCTGACTTGGCCTATGCTTGTGAACAAGCGATGGCAAAGTTCAAGGAGTTTAAGGAACAAGATAAGATCAATAACAAGTACGCCACCAACTACGAGTGGGAATTCTTTAAGAAACTCTTCTTGTGCAATCTAGGTCTGTCGGTCCAGAATCCCTGGCTCAGTTGGAACATAACCACCAAGATGTTTACTGAGGACTTATCTGATGAGAATGACAACACCGAGGGTAAAGGTGAAGATCAGAAGACCAAGTCCAAAGGAGACAGATGAGGGGAAATCTGAGGTTGAAGTGGAGGCCAAACAACTAGAGGGTCAGCTGGAAACCAAGCAGCTGGACGCCAAAATGGAGGAGCTAGATTAGTGATTGGCCCTTGTGCCTAGTATTATTTTTCGTTGTTTTTGTTTTTTAGTGTATGGCCAAGTACCCCATTTTTGTAATACTCTTTTAGACTGAGCAAATTGGGTCTGCTTATCAATGAAATCGTAGTTCTTTAATAACTGATTTCTTCCAATTTCACTTTGGTAGCCGAGCTATAGCAGTAGGCTGAGTAGTGTTTGAATTATTAGTTGTGAACTAGTTTAATGAAGTAGGCCGAGAGCAGTTGACTGATGTGATAGTCTGTGGCTAGTGTAGGCCGAGTAGGTGAGCATTCCCAAAATGAAGGCCAAGTGTAAAGTGTAGGCCAAGTAGGTTTGCATTCCCAAGATGGAAGCCCAAGTATAAAGTATAGGCTGGGTTGGTTAGCATTCTCGTAGTCCCAAAATGTAAGGCCAACTGTAAAGTATGGGCCGAGTAAGACTTATACGCCAACTTAATAGGTTGAGTCTTAGGACCAAGGTTCAAGTGTAGGTCGAGTGTACCTGCACTCCGACTCGACATGTTTGAGTCGAGACCAAGTGGTAGGGTGTAAGCCGAGTAGGGCCTGTACACCAGCTCTATATGTTTGAGTCTTAGGCCCAAAGTTCGAGTATAGGGCGAGTGTGCCTGTACTCCGACTCGATATGTATGAGTCGAGGCCAAGTGGTAGGGTGTAGGCCGAGTAGGAAGTGGCCACTAACTCGATAAGGGTGAGTCATAGGCCCAAGGTTCGAGTGTAGGTCGAGTGTGCATGTATTATGACTCGATATGTTTGAGTCGAGGCTAAGTGTTAGGGTGTAGGTCGAGTCGGACCTGTACACCAACTCAATAGGTGTGAGTCATAGGCCCAAGGTTCAAGTGTAGGTCGAGTGTGCCTGTACTCTGACTCGATATGTTTAAGTCGAGGCCAAGTGTTAAGGTGTAGGCCTAGTAGGACATGTACACCAACTCGATGGGTTTAAGTTAGAGGTCCAATGTTCGAGTGTAGGCCGAGTGTGCATGTACTCCGACCCGATATGTTTGAGTCGAGGACGTGTGTAATTTTTTTGTTGTATGTGTACATGTTTTTTGTAAAAAAAAGACATGTCATTGATAATGTGAGCCAAATTTGTCAAATTACAGCAGGTTATAAGATATAAACATGAAAAAGTTGTTAACCAATAGTTTGGCTGACCTAACTAGAGGAAATATTTTTTTAGGTGGTCGGCGTTTTATAGATGGCCGAGCTGTCTGCCTTCGGAGTTGGCTAGTTCATATGTTTCAAGTCGGCAAATTCCTGTAATCTTGTAAGGGCCTCTTCAGTTTGGTCCAAGGGTCCCAGCTGAGCAATCCTTGCTTGCAAGACTGACCTTCCTTAGTACCCAGTCTCCCTCCCAAAAACTACTGGATTTGACTCTTGCATTGTGGTATTGACAGACTCGCTGCTTGCAGGAGATGTTCCTCAAGTTTTTTTGTTCCCAGTGTTCCTCAATGAGATCTGAGCTAAGTGCGAGCTTCTGGTCATTCTGCTACGGCACATAGGTCAACACTCGGTAAGAATTCTCATTTGTTTCGGCTAGGATGACCACCTCAGTTTCAAAAGTCATTGAGAAAAAGATTTCATTCGTTTATGTCTGGTAAAAGGTCATGTATAGCAGAAGTGCATTTGGTAGAATCTCATACCAAGTGCCTTTGGTTTCTTCGAGCTGAGTCTTTAGAATGTGCTTGATGATTTTGTTGATAGCCTCGACTTGGCCATTTGACTAAGAATGAGTCGGGGAGGCGAAACAGAGGTGGATGTTATGTCTTTCATAGAATGTGCGGAAGCGTGCATTGTCGAATTGCTTCCCTTTGTTTGTGACAATGGTATGCGGAAGAATGAAGCGACATAAGATGTTCTAGAAGATAAATGTTTCGATCTGGGTGGTGGTGATGGGGGTTAGAGCCTTGGCTTCCACCCATTTTGTGAAATAATCTACCGCCACCACGGAGTACTCTATCTTCCATTTTCTAGCTGGAATCTTGCCAATCAAATCAAGTTACCATTGTGAAAATTGCCATGGCTTGAGCATGGGCATGAGGTTTTCTGGTGTTAGGTGAAGGAAAAGAGCAAATCACTGACACTCGTTGTATCGTCTGGTGAAGTTAGCCGCATCCCCACACATGTTTGGCTAATAGAAACCCCATCGAAAGGCCTTGTGTGCTAATGAGCATGGTCTAGAGTGGTTACCGCATATGCTGACATGTATTTCTTCCCAGATGGCTCTTCCCGCGCTTGGGATGAGACATTTCAAGAGAGGGAGGGTAAAACCTCGCTTGTAGAGTTGGCCATTGATGAGAGTATATCGGGTTGCCTGTCGCTGGATCTTCTTGGCTTCGATTTTGTTGGAGGGGAGAATCATGTTGGCAAGGAAGTTAATTAGAGGGGTCATCTATGTGGGGTCGATGTTGATCACGCAGATGGAAGAGCGTTGAGTGCTGGGTTGATTAAGGATTTCCACAAAGGCGTTTCAACCTTTTTTCTCATCAAGAAAAGATGCAAGCCGAGCAAGAGCATCAGTGTGGCTTTTTTATGATCTTAGGATCCTGTTGATAGTGTGGCCTTCAAAACCATCCAGGAGGTACATTGCCATTGTTCTGTACAACACCATGGAAGAGTTTTTTGCTTCAAGATCTGACTAATGATGGACTATTATTTGTTGTATATTAGAATCTATTTGGCTTCTATGGTTTTGGCTAGGCGGAGTGTGACGACCCGTCCCCAGGACCGGTCCTGACACGGAGTCCGGCGAGTAAAGCTTCATACTCAACAACATTATTGGAGGCTTTAAACATGAATCGAAGAGCATATTCCATTTTTACCTTGTCTGGAGTGGTGCGGGCGAGTCCCACACCTGGGACGCTATGGCAGGCGGAGCCATCAACGTAGATGAGCCAAGTAGGCTTGATTGAGTCCAGTTGTGGTCTTCTGTCATCCAAGGTCAGTGTTGTGAATGATGGAAGAGTAGGAGTAATGGTCTCTGTCGTGGGTTCGTCCGTGACATATAGAATTCCTAAATAAGCCTGGTCTTTCTCAGCAGTTCTGGGCGTGAAAGTGATATCAAACTCGCTAAGTTTGATCGCCCACTTGAGTAGTCTTCATGACATCTCTGGCTTCTAGATCACTTGTTAGAGTGGTTTGTTAGTCATCACAATGATTGAATGAGCATGGAAGTAGGATCGGAGCATTCTTGAGGACATAATTAGAGCGAAAGTGAGTTTTTCAAGTCGGTATACCTTGTCTCGGCGTCCTGAAATGCCTTGCTCATGTAGTACACTAGGTGCTCTGCTTCGTTCTTCTATTTGACAAGTACCGAGCTAGTTGCAAATGTGGAGACAAAGAGGTGGAGGAATAAAGGCTCTCCTATCTCAGGTCTAGCTAGCAACGGTGTTCTGCCCATGTATTCTTTTAGCTCATTGAAAGCTTCGGTGCATTCTTCGTTCCAGGTTATGTGTTTGGACTTGCCTTTGAGGGCTTTGAAGAATGACATGAATTTTTCAGTTGCTTTGGAGATTAATCAATTAAGAGTTGCTACTCGGCCAGTTAGGCTCTGCATGTCTATCTGAGTTCACGGGGGTTCCATATCGATGAGGCCTTGATCTTTTGTGGATTGGCCTCAATTCCTTGCTAACTGATCATGAAGCCTAGAAACTTCCCAGATCCAACTCCAAAGACACTTGGCTGGGTTCAGCCTCATTCTATACTTCTTAAGCACGTTGAATATCCGTGAGAGGTTGGGGATGTGTTAGTCGGCTGATTTACTTTTGACGAGCATGTCATCGACGTAGACCTCCATTGTCTTCCCTATCTGATTTGCAAACATGAAGTTTACGAGAAGTTGATAGATGGCTCTTGCATTCTTGAGTTCTAATGGAATGACATTGTAGCAGTAGAGTCCTTGGTTTGTTTGGAATGTTGTGTGGATTTGGTCCGCTGAGTGAATGAAGATTTGATTGTATCGTGAGTAGGCATCCATGAAACTCAAGAGCTCGTGCCCAGTTGGGTAAGGGAAAGCTGTCCTTAGAGCATGCCTTGTTCAAGTTAATGAAGTAGATGCATATTCACCAAGCTCTAGTGGGTTTTTTACCAGGACAACATTGGTCACCCATGCAGCGTAAACTACATTCTAGAAGAAATGGATGGTGCCGAGCTTGATGATCTCAACCTTCATAGCTTCAATTCTTTTTTCATCATAGAGGCGACGCTTTTGCTTGACCGGATTGTAGGAAGGGTCAGTGCTCAGTCGATGGCAGATAACATCAGTGGATATGTCAGGCATGTTGGCATAAGACCACGTGAAGACCTCAGATTTTTCTTGCAAAAACTTGATTAGGTGGGACCTCATATCAAGGGAAAGAGTAGTCCTAATCTTTACCTTTAGGTTTGTAAAGATGTGATGTCGCTGAATGATCCCAAGGGTCTTCGATCGATCCATCTTGAATGTCTTGTGCCTCTTAAGGGTTGATGGGGTCGACCTCGAAGGCTAACTCGGTCACGGTCATTGTCTCTTTTGGTGGTACGATTGGCCTTTGGTGGTACGATTGGCGTTGCTGAGTTGCATGTCCTTGTTGCCATTTGATCCCCACGGACTTGGCCAATACCCATGGGGGTAGGCAACTCAACTAAAAATAGTTGAGTAGACAACATTGCCTTCAGTTGGTTGATTATCCCCTTCTTTAGAATGACATTGTAAGTAGTGAGGCAGTCCACTATGAGGAAGGGTGCGAGCTCTGTTGCTCATTGTGGATGTGAACCGAGGGAGAGTGGAAGAAGGACAATGTCGTGCAGAACTATGGAGTCCCTAGTTAAGCCAAAAAGTGGTGTAAGGGAACGGTCCAAGCTATATTCCGGTATGCCCAACTATTTGAATGCCCCCATGAAGAGAACATTAACGAAGCTGCCAGTGTCGACCATGACTTGTTGGACGTCGAAGTTAGATATTTTGGCCATGATGATTATTGGGTCATCATTAGGGTAGACAATTCCGAAGAAGTGATAGGTGTCCATCCAAGTCTGCTGGTCTTCTTAGTTCGCTTATCCTTAATGTTGAAGATTTGGTGGTTCTGCTTGATAGTTCATAAGAAATTCTTCTTTTCTCGGTTGGAGGTCAGCGGGGAGGAGATAGATGGCCCTCTGGTGATCATGTTGATCTATGGATTACAAGGTGGAGGTGGTGCATGTTAGAGGAACTGATTGATCTTTCTATCTCTAGCTAGAGCTTTGACTAGGTCCTTGAATGCCACACATTGATCGATACTATAGCCGTTATACTTGTGATACTAGTAGTAGGTTCCCGTGTCCTTGCTGAGTTTGTCCTTGGCTGGTGCCTGTGTGGACTTTGGAATCATGTGCTCGACGTTGAGCAACACATTTTCGTAGACGGTGTTAAAAATAATGTAGGTTTCATACTTTGACCGAGGAACACGCTTCTCCCCGTTGTTTTTCCGGTCATCCTGATAGTTTTGCCCCTGTTGTCTGTCCTGGTGGTTCGGGTTCTTTCCTTTCTTTAGCAGGCTGTACAGGTTGTTAATATAGGAGTAGTCTTTTTGTTTCCCCCTATAGTTTCGTTTTCCTGGGTTGTGAGGACGCTGGTAAGAGTTCTACTGATAGCTCTGACTGCTCGGTTGGTAAGTTTTAATTGAGTCAGTCTAAGGTGGCTGGCATGTGTTAGTCGCAGGCGTGTGTGTTTTCTGGTTCAGCATCTCAGGTTTAGCATGTATCGTCGCTTGTTTCATAATCCCATTATATGTTGTCCAACCCTGAGTATGGGATGCGTACCAAAAAGGAGATTCCCGGAGGCCGCCCATGAAGGCCGTGAATGCTGCTACGTCATCCGTTTTAGCGCATCAAGAGTATTTTTGCTGAACTTGGCTGCATACCTCTGTAGTGGTTTGTTTGCCCCTTACTTCAATTGAAAAGGGTCTTTTGCCGCAAATAGACGGTTAGTCTGGATCATGAACTGGTTCATGAAAGTGGACGTGAGTTGTTCGAATGAGTTTATTGATAGAAAGTAAGTCCACACAATGGTATGCAAGACTAGTTCTTATGTGTAACACTTTTCAAGTGCACAAGATGTGTAGATAGTAGGGTGACAAGCAAAGGTCGAATTCCTTAGGGACTTGTTCAAGGTATCCAAATTTTTTAAGTCCAATTAACTTAGACGTGAAAAGTGCAAGATTCGGGGGATTGTATTTGATTGCTTGAGTTGCAAGTAAAATGATAATTAAATTTCTAAATTGCTTTTAAAGATAGAATTAGGGTTACCTATCCACTCTACCACATGTTACCTTCTTTAGATTCCATTTAATTTATTCATTAGTGAATTGAATTAGGTTCTCGTGCCTAAGGCAAAGCATATTCTCATTAGACACCATTATCCTTTCTTACTTAGTATACTTAAGGCATGGCATCTGCTCTCAAGTGTCTACCACAACGTTTTGGTGATGTGATGTGAACCAAAGGTTCCTCAACTTAACCCTTTTCATAGTTGTAGTAGTTTGGTAAATAAGGGATCGTTCAAGCCGGGGATTAAGGGTACCTTTCTTTAGTTTGTTTGAAAACTTAATTAAAAGATGATTAGATGGGAGTTTGAATACGTTGAGTTGTTACAAAGTAGAAAAATAGATTGGTTTTGAGTTGATTGGGAGAGAACTTTAGTTAAGAGCACGTTTTATCCACCACTAAGTCCTTTACCTTATCCAATTACCTTTCCATCTTACTTCTTTTATGTAGTTATGTTGCCTTCAACCTAGAATAAACTATGAACGCATGAATCTATCCTAACACCTTACTAATATACTTTAGTTTAATAGCGCATTAAAACCAAGGAATTCTTTAACTTTGAGAAAATAATTTTCAAGCAAGATTAAAGATCATTAAGCCTTTTAAGATTGATTGAAGAATAAGTCTCAAGTAACTCTCATTGACTTACTTTGACTTGATTGGGATCCTGAAAAACCCTTGCTACTCACAAACATAAGATCAAACATGCCATATGTTTTACCTTATAGTTTTAGCAATACTTTTACATTTATCATAGTATGTATGCATCCATAAATGAACCACATAAAAGATAGATTACACACAAATCACAGAAAACATACATATGCAAAGTAGGAAGGAAGACTTAAGACAAATTTCAAAGACTCATGACTTAGGGCCTAAAAAACGGCCCCTAACTAAAAGGGAGTTTAGCTATGCATAATTGAATGAAACATAATGACAATATAAAGTAAAGAATTAAGAAAAAAAAAATTTACTAAGTTGAAGATGGCAACCACGTCTAATCTTCAAGAACACTAATCACACTCTTGAAAAATAAATTGAATTTTGAATTGAAAGTACACGGGAAAAAGAAAAGTGTTTTAAGCTTTTGAAATAAAACTAACTTGCACTAAAAACTAAGTAGCACACTCTAAAAACTCTCCTCATTACATTGATTATAAGACTATTTATATATGAGAAAACGTGACAAAAACTTGGATTCTTTCTTGTACAAGGATTAGGTTTTCCTTTTCCTTCAATTACTTGGATGGGAAGGAATTGGTTCTCCTAATCTTGCTTGGAGATGGATAAGGCAGGGGCCTTATCATGATAGATTCTAGGCTGAAAACACAGCTTGATAGCTTATAATTCCCCACTCATCTCGGATTTGAATAGCTAGCCACGTGCTAGATGAATCTGATTGGTCCCTTGGTGTGAACACACTTCTAAGTGGGCTAACAACCAAGAAGGAACCTTCCTGATCGATCTTGAATGATCTAACTGCATTGCTGACTTGGAAATGACAGTTGGATGAGGTCTAAGTAGCATGATCACTTTCTTGATGGTGGGAGGAACCAAAACAAAGCCAATACCCGAGAGGGCATGGAATTTGGTCTAGAACAAAGGCCATTTTTGAAGTACCTTAAAGTTTGGCCCTTATGAGGCACCTGAATAGAAGATATAATTTTTGGAGGGAATGCATCAAGAGGGCCCAAAAATACCATCGTTGACACGTCCAAGTTGAGATGCCAAAATTTGGTCCTGAGTGTGGCTGGGACCTGAAATGAGGCTCCATGTGCCAAAATTGGAAGTTCTTCAAAACAGGCCCTGATGAGGCACCTAAGTAGCTCATGATATGTAGGTCTTGAATCCCTAATAACTAGAAGATTTGGAACAGAGGTGGCCAAGATTGGGAACCGCTGGCACAAAATGAGGTACACGTGCCTGGTCCTAGCCTTGGTACTCGGCTGGGTATAGAACTGGAAATGGAGAACACGGTGGAACAAGATGGAACAAAACCTCAAAACATGTCACCAGTGACAAGTTTTGGTACTTAGTTGACTCAAGCCCTAGTCCTTGGTTGGGCATATGCTGGAACACGAGCTGGTCCTTTTCTAGGAACATGTCATCAGTGACATGTCACTGGGACCTGAAATAGAACGTGGCCCAAGCACTGTAATTGGGACCCGATAGCTGGAACACGGCTTGAGACTAGTCCTAGTGACATGTTAGGGACTCGATGGAGAGTCTTGAGCGGTACCACGTACCAGGTCCTCGACTGGGACAAATTTGAGGGTCTTGGACCCGATTCCTCATTTTTCACCATTTTTGGACTTTGTACCTAAGTTTTCATATTTTATACACATTATAACGCAAAACACATTATATTCTCCTATTGGTCATAAATTGCATTAAGAACATGTAAATCAAGTATGAAATTACCTTAAGAACATGTATAGAAATGGAGCTATCATGATGTTTTACATGCAAAAAGGATTTAATGACACCACACTAATCTAAGAGTATAAATATACCTTAAGCTTCATGGATTCAATCTACAACTAGGAGTACACCCCCTAGTCGTGATGCTTATACTAACTAGATAGATATGACGGTCTAACCTAACACATGTCCTGAACAATTTCAAGCATATAAGTTAGCTACTCTTACATACATCCCATTAAACTCATTAGCGTAGTAGGTCAATTCAATTCCATTCACATAATGAAGATAAGTAAAATAAGAATATAAGTACACCAACTCATGGTTAGGGCTTCAAGTCACCCTAATCCTTAAAAGACTACTCACACATGCTTAGGTAAACGAATACATAAGTGAATGAAACATGAAGTAAATAAAAGATTAGAATAAGATACCGAGTTGCAAAGGAAGAGGAATGGTCAGCTTCACACGATTAAGTCACCTTCTAAGCACTAATCGCCAAAATACTTAGGTAAAAGTGAGTCTGTAAATAGAAAGAGCTTTGGGATTAAAAGTAAGCAAAAGACGACACTAAGATTAGCTAAAAACAGGGCATAAATAGAGCCTCAAACCCTAGCAACTTCCTAATTGAAAAAGGAAACTGAGCCCTAAGTTTATCGCTAAAACTTAGGGCACAATTCCTTGAGGTACACGGCATGAACATGGGCACCAATTTAATCGCACAAGCCTTTGATCCGTGTCAATGATTCCCTGTTCTAGTGGGAAACCTTGAAGTCTTCTATCACTGAATAGATTTAGGACATCGAATGGGCTTGAGCCAAGTTTTGGTGACATTTCACCAATGACATGTCACTGGCACACGAACTGCCACAAAGGCCTAGTCCTAGTCCTTGGTTAGGACATACATTGAGCTTGAGGAACTTTTGAGGTCCTCGATGGAGAAAGATGAAACAAATCCTCAAAATTGAACATTAGGAACATAACTTGGACTTAGGTTGATGCAAGGCCTACTTTTGGAGTTAATAGTTGCTCGGAACAAAAGTTGGTCCTTGGGGAACATTTTGAACATGCCACCAGTGACATGTCTCTGGCACAAGAACTGGCACAAAGTACTGGAACATGGGCACAGTTCTGGAACACGTCTAGAGACAGGTACATGGACTCGATGTAAGTCCAATGACATGGTCTTGGCACAGGACCTCGGTTGGGGTCCTTCTCCACTTTTGGCACGATTTGGGGCCATCCTTCACGTTTGCATACTTCTTGCCCCTAAATTAATGTTATGCAAAATTCTCCCAAAAGAAGTCATTTTCTCCTATGTTATCACATAATTCATAGCCAAAAGGCTAATAAAGGGGTAGGGGAACATGTGAAAATGATGATGAACGCTCAACCTAAAAAATACCTCCAAACCTAGCTTTTCCTAGTCCCTTAGCAAAACAATAAAGAAAAAGACTCGATCTAGTTAAGGTAAACATTTGAACCCCCTTGGTTGACCTAGTAGAAGGACTTGTGTCTCCTGAGGGTTTAACAACATGATCCCCACAAACATTTTACTTCGACTCTAACATGCTAGAGTTATGCACTTCAAAGCTAATAAGAACCAAAAACATCAAACAATCTTAACCAACTAAAATATGCATAAGATAGCGAGTTCCCCGTGTTAAGTGAGGTGCCATGATTTATAAATCAAGCATAAAAACAAGAGAGGTTAAGCATCCTAGAATCATTTCGACTTGACTCTAATCCTTACAAGTTGTTGACACTCAGCACACAAGAGTCCTAGGGTTTCACTCATATAAGCATATGGAGGGGTTTATGTATAGGAATCAAAGTAATCACATATGAGTTTAAATGACTAAAGGAACTTTCTGAATTTAAAGATCTCAAGAAGGAATTGATGCCTAAGAACAAAGATACTTACCTTGATCTTCAACCAGAACGTTCACAAAATCACTTTGGTCTTCATTGATGGTTGCAATGGGGCTAGGCTAAGGGGTTCTTGAATGAAGGGATAGAATTGAATGAGTCCATGATGTGCCAAGGCATGAGAGGTCATGACTTGGGTTAGAATCAAGATCGCAATTTGTTACTTGGAACCCAAGACAACTTGATCATGAGGATTAGGGTTTCCTTGGTTCAAGTACTTTCTTTGTTTTTTGTTTTTTCTTTCTTTTGTAGTTTTCTGCTTTTCATTACTTCATTTCCTTGAATTTATTTTATTTTTCTCTTTTCTTGAACCAAGGCCCTAAAAAACACTTCCACAACCATACATTGCATACATAACTTCAATTGCCAACACATACACGACAACACAATTTCTTGACATTACCTCTTGTCACAACTCTCATTTGAGGCAACCTCACACACACATGGACATAGGGTATGGCCATGATTTTGAGCTAAGTGTTTAGGGAGGTTATAATGTGGGTGATGAAAGAAAGGCTAATGTTTGGCTGCAAAAAAGGCTTAAGGGAGCAAGCAATGGGGAATGATAAGGCCTTTAAGAGCTAAACATGCATAGCCTAGATCATGTCAAGTGAGCATACACGCATTTAATCAAGAGGTTAAGTTCATAAACATCAATACAAAAAGATGGTGAGATCCAGTTAATGTGGAATAAAAGTGATAAGTACACAAGTAGAAACAATGAAATCACTCACAAAGAAGAAAAATAGGCATAAGATCTCACATAGGTAATCTCCACTAATGTTCCAAAAGTACTCAATCTCAAGTGCTTAGTCAACTTAACTTCTTACGCATCGCAAAGTGTAGTGCAATATAGGACCTCAATGATCCATCATACAAATAGGTAGCATAGATAAATTCACTCGTTTATAAGTTCTCATTAACCAAGTACTGCAAAGTACTAGCATCAACCAAAAAGTTAACTATAAAAGCAAAACGTTTAACACAAAGTTAAGGATTCAACAAAAATAAAGATAGTTTCTATGATTGGTACCCCCAAACCTGAATGTTTCCAACATATGGACGAAGTCCACACCCTAATACCGGAATGACACATAATCCTCGATGTGTGACACAAAACAAAGCATGTATGCATGGGTTAGAAGTGCTTCAAGTGGTGGCCATTGAATTTTAAAGGATCCTTGCGTTTAGGGTGTTGAATGTCCACTGCCCCGTGAAAATGGACATGGACAACCACATATGAACCTGTCCATCTAGACCTGAGATTTCTAGGAAAGAGTTTTAGTTTGTAATCAAAGAGCAATACATGTTGTCCCACCAAGAAGATCTTGGGCTAAATGTGCTTATCATGGTAACCCTTGGTCTTTTCTTTGTATAGCCTTGCACTCTTATAGGCCTTATTCATGAGCTCTTCTAAATCACTTATTTGAAGCTTCCTATGAGGGCCCGCTTCATCAATGTCCATAGACATTTGCTAAAATGCCCAAAAGGCCTTGTGTTCCAACTCCAAGCGCAAGTGGCGTCCATTGCCAAAGACAAGCCGAAAAAGGGACATACCAATAAGGATCTTGAAGGCTGTCCTATCAGCCCAAAGGGCAGAATTCAAATGGCTAGACTAGTCCTCCCTATTGGGATTCACAGTCTTGACGGATGGCTTTGATCTCACAATTAGAGATCTCAGCTTGTCCACTTGTTTATGGATGGTAAGGGGTAGAGACACGATGTGTCACTCCATAATTCTTAAGCAAGGACTCAAAGGGTCTATTACAAAAGTGAGTCCCTCCATTACTGATTATAGCTCCAGGGGCCCCAAACCTTGTGAAGATGTTGGTTTGCAAAAAGCTCAAGACAACCTTGGCATCATTGGTTTTGGTGGCCGCGACCTCCAAACACTTGGAAACATAATCAACAGCTACAAGGATGTAGGTGTGACCAAATAAGTTTGGGAAGGGTCCCATGAAGTCAATGCACCACACATCAAAGATCTCAACTAGTAGAATAAGGTTGAGGGGCAATTGGTTCCAAGGTCCTAAGCTTCCTTGTAGTTTCCACCTCTCACAAGTAAGCACAAACTCATAAGAGTCCTTAAAGAGAGTTGTCCAAAAGAACCAACATTACAAGACCTTAAAGGCTGTCTTCTTGGCCTCCAAGTGTCCTGCACATGCTAAGCTTTAACATGCCTCAAGAATAGGGTGTATCTCATGCTTAAGGATGCACCTACCGATAATCTGATCAGGGCAATGTTTCCACAGGTAGGGATCATCCCAAACATAATACTTTTCTTGCTTTGCAAGATTGTCCTTTTGGTATCTACTTATGTGGGAGAGGAGCTGCCTAGCCACTAGAAAATTGATGAAGTCAGCATACCAAGGATCATAATCCCAGACCATGAAGAGTTGTTTATCAAGGAAGCTCTCACCTAGGGGAAGGTGATCCACTTCTTCATTGGATCCATCAATGAGACAGCTCATGTGATCATCTACTACATTTTTGGTGCCATTCTTGTCTCTTATTTCCAAATCAAACTCTTGTAGGAGTAGCATCCATCTCAACAACTTAGGCTTGGCTTCTTTCTTGCTAAGCAACTATTTCAAGGCAGCATGGTCTGTGTAGATAATGACCTTGGTTTGAATCAAATAAGACCTAAACTTCTCTAAGGCAAAGATAACAGCAAGCAACTCCTTCTCTTTTGTTGAGTAGTTCAATTGGGCATCATTTAAAGTGTGGCTTGCATTGTAGATCACATGGGGAAGCTTGTATACTTTCTATCCTAGCACAGCTTCAACTGAAAAGTCAGATGCATCACACATTAACTCAAATGGCAAGTCCCATCTAGGAGGCATGATGATAGGAGAGGCCGTGAGGTTGGCCTTGAAGGTGCCAAATGCCTCACGACATTCCTTGTTGAAGTTAAAGTTCAACTCCTTGGCAAGTAGATCACACATAGGTCATGAAATCTTGGAGAAGTCCTTGGTGAACCTCCTATAGAAACCAGCATGCCCCTAAGAAGAAACGAACCTCTTTGACAGTGGTAGGGTAAGGAAGCCTTTCCACTATGTCTAGCTTGGCCTTATCCACTTCAATACCTTCCTTATAGATCACATGGCCAAGAAAAATCCCTTGCTGGACCATGAAGTGGCACTTCTCCCAATTTAAGACCAAGTTACTCTCTTGGCATCTAGCTAGCACATGGGTCAACTTAGCTAGGCACAACTCAAATGAGTGGCCAAAGACAAAGATGTCACTCATTAAGACTTCAATGATATATTCCACCATATCCGAGAAGATGCTCATCATACACCTTTGGAAGATGGCAAGTGCATTGTAAAGACCAAATGGAATTCTTCTATAAGCAAAGCTTCCATATGGGCACGTGAATGTGGTCTTCTCCTAGTCCTCAGGTGCAATGGGGATCTAATTGTATCCTGAATACCCATTCAGAAAGCAGTAGTGAGAGTGGCATGCTAGACGTTCCAACATCTGGTCAACGAAGGGAAGGGGAAAGTGGTTTTTCCTTGTGGTTGTGTTGAGTCTTTTGTAGTCTATGCATACTCTCCATCCAGTCTGAGTCTTTTGAGGAACCAACTCATCATGTTAATTCTTGACCACAGTGATGCCACTCTTCTTAGGCACCACTTGAACTGGACTTACCCACTTGGAGTCACTGATAGGATAGATGATCCCTACATCTAGAAGTTTGAGGATCTCTTTCTTCCCTATTTCCTTCATAGGAGGGTGCAACCATCTTTGGCTCTCCCTAGACAGGTTGGCATTAGGTTCGAAGAGGATCCTATGCATACACTTGGGAATGAAGGACTTAAACCAATTGTTACTCCTCCTTATCAATCAAGTGGGAAGAGATGATGGTGGACAGGTTTGGTTGGATCTAAGAAAGGCATACTTAAGGTGCTCAAGGAGAGGCTTAAGTTTCAAGGTTGGAGGCTCAACCATAGAGGGCTGGATCTTGGTGGTAGGAAGGGCTAATGGCTCAAACGGTGCTCTGAATTGGGGTGTAGGAAGTAAAGTATTGAGATATTTGAGCTCTTCCATGACCCTTTTTCCTAACGAGCCGTCAAGAGCAAAATTTGTTGTCAAAGCACTTCCCATGTCATCCTATGTACATGACTCAGCTAAGGTCTCTTGCAGCATCATGTCCAATGTATTGAGGGGGAAGTCAAAAATGGGCTCAGAAGGATATTGGATGGCATCATGAATGGAATAGGTAAGTACTTGGTCCATTACTCTAATGGAAACCTTGCCATGATTGACATCAATCAAACATTCAGCTCTGGCAAGCAAAGTCCTGCAAAAGATGAGCGGACGTTCTCCATTTTTCAACATTGTCCATCCTCAAGATGTAGAAGTCAGCAAGGATACATGTGTCCCCAATTTGCACTATGAAATCTTCTAGTACCCCAAAAAGGTTGGTGACAGAGGCATTGGCCAACCTAACACACAAGTGTCTGGGCTTCAACTCTCCCAAGTCCAAGGACTTGTAGATGTGGAAGGGCATGATGTTGATGGAGGCTCCAGTGTCACACAAACAGTGCTTAAACCTCTTGGCTTGAATGACACAAGGAAAGGAATGAGAGCTAGGGTCCTGGAGTTTGGTTGGCATCTTGAGTAGCGTAACAACACATGCTTTGGGGAGGTCCACTACATGAGTAGAACCAATGACAGGATCCAACCCAAAAAACACACTATATAACATCCCCGGGTACTGCTCCCATCTGACAGGTAATCTAGAATACCAAGTATACCCTCGAACCCTGTTAGATAAGGGATACTTGTACACTCGTGAGTTCATGCCTACGCCCCGTAAATAACCTTAGTTCCAGTGCATCGACCCTGAAGGGTTTCAAAACCAATAAAGTGTGTGAGTGGATGAAAATAAAGGTTTATAAAAATACAGTTCAATAATACTTGTACACTCGTGAGTTCATGCCTCTACCCCGTAAGCACCCTCAGTTCCATTGCATCAACCTTGAAGGGTTTCAAAACCAATAAAGTGTGTGAGTGGATGAAAATAAAGGTTTATAAAAACACAGTTCGACAATATTCTAATTTCCTTCCATTTAATAAAACTATGTATGCATAAAAAGAAATTCTTAATTCCAAATAAACATACGATAAAACGCGAAACCTCAAAATACATGCAATAGTAAGAAATCCAGTAACTTTCTGTCTGTCATGAGACCATATCAAAATATCACTGCAAACACAACTAGACCAAAGCACAGACTCAACAAATAAAGAAAACCAACCATGTCAATATACCAACACATACATGACCATACCAATGCATAAGCATACAATAACATAGAACCAGCCATAGTGAAGTCATCAACATACTAAACCAACCAATCATATCAACTGACCCATCCTCGTTGTCTGCAAGCTGAATTATCATATCAAATGTGTACTACCGGTAGGCTAGTATCACTCAGAAACTAACGAAGTCTCAAACTCGACATCCGAGTGTGGATTGGCTCAGGAATTAACGGAGTCCTAAACTCGATGTTTGAGTCACAGTCCTAGTCTCAGGAACTAACAGAGTACCAGGCTCGACGTCTAAGACGAGTCGCGGGAATGACGGAGCCCAGCTCGACGTCTGAGACTATCCATCACAATTTGATATCTCAAGGAGGGTCATCAACTACATCACATTATATCACAGTCACAATCACCACACATCATCACAAATATCGAGGAACCACATTTCCACATCAACAACAATTAAAACCATTATTCCAATAACGGGCCTAAGCCCAAAATTACAGTTCCATCAAAACCTTGTAAAACAAACCATTAAAATATTCGTAAAATCATATAAAATTTATAATCCACCAATTACCATCAAAATCATATAACATGACATAATGAGTATAAACCTTTTCCCAAAACTCAGTAATGATCCAAATTATAATAAACCAAATTTCCTCGCAAAACGTATTATTAACATATTTGTTAAATGTTCATAAAAATTCCCCAAAAGTTCATATAAATCGTACGAAAATAACCATCAAGCAATTCTCATAAGAGACCATGTAAAATCATATAAAAATTCATGCATAGGGTTTAGGAAAAACAAAGGTCCACTCACATGTACCGTACGCACAACCGAACCACGTTTCAAGCTTTCCCGTAAAATTTGAGAATGTCATCTCCTGTCCAAAATCATTTCTAAGGGTCACTAATCACCCCAATAGATTCACATAATAATCCCATAAATTTTTGGAATTTTTAAACGTATTAAAACGGACCCTAAATATTCAAACAGTCAAAACTGCCCCAAGACGATGTCTGATCGCCTTAAAAATTGAACTATTGGACTTGTAACATCGAATATATTTAAAGCAAGTTGACACCACCTCAAAAATCTACCTCATGCGCCACCTGAATTGTCTGCTCATGGGAGTCACGTACCAATGCACTGTTCATCGTCCCTTACTTCGCGCAGTCCGAGTTGTCTATAAACCGGGTCATTTTGACCTATGACACGACCCAGTGCAAATCGCGCCATTCTTGCACCGTTTTTCATGTTTTAACCACCCTTCTTCATCTCGTGAAGATCTTGTGAATCACATAATGAGATCTATCCTCTTAAAACCACGAAAACAACGTACCTTGGCCTTACCTGAAATCCAAACTTTCGCCCCTATATTCCCTCGTTGTTTCCTAGTTTTTCAGTGTGTCCAAAGCCCCTGCTTTTGGGCTCAACTTGATTTCAAGGTTCCAAAGAAAAAAAACATTAGAATCCACACTAGCCAATCACCAGGTCTCAATCAAGAACTCAAAATAAAAACATGTCGAGGGGGGTTTCAGGTTCATAGATTCTAGGGATTTCCCATCTTCGAAACTCCACCACAAAATTCCTCTCATTGCAAGCTTTTTGTTCCTCTCCTCCCTTTCCATTTTCTGACCTTTCCTCACTCAACTCCCTATTTATTTTTCGTTCGGTCCAAAATTTCTCGTGGATTCGGCCCATGGCCACTGAACCACCTCTCGCCATACACATCTTTCAACACAGCCACACTCACATCAAATATAAGGTATGGCATGTTGGTGAGGAAAGCAAAATATCATATGCTTATAGACTGTGGCACTTGTCACCATTTAATAGGTCCTTAACACAAAATTACCAAAATTCCCTTGGTGGCAAAATTATCATTTTGCCCTTCACCATTTTGACCCATAATTCTCTTATTCGACCTCCAATTTAAGTGTGTCGTTTGTCTACGGATTCAGGATCCCGAAACCTTCGTAACAGTCTTCCTGGAATTCTCAAAGGAGGTTCATAGCAAAAGGTCAACATTTTGACTTTTCCAAGGGTAAAATCATCCTTTAACTCCATTCCCCCCCCCCCAATTTTACGTTTCCTCGGGATCTGGATCATTACAATCTACACCCTTAAATGAAATTTCATCCTCGAAATTTCAAATCACTAGTTGGGGTAGACTCGTGATTTCTTGCTAGGAATAACTTTTCAAAATAACTAAACCTAACATCTATGGTTCCAACCTTAGGTTTAGAACCAATTAATGGATGCTTCGGTCAGCGTGGAGCTGAAAATTAGGCATTGTTCATCGTCCGAGAGATTCTTGAGGACCACAGTCGAGTGAAAATTGTTCATATGTGTGAATGGGTTGTCTTTCTCAGTGTAAAGTTGGATCTTCAAAGGCTTGATCTCGTGGTCATATGTGTGAAAACCCTCATGGCTGGTGTCCAGAAGATTCCACCGAGTGGTGTAGTTCTCTCGGTGTCGAGTTTTCTTCTCCACATTCTTGGTGGCCGAGAGGTGATTAATGTCTTTAGGAACATTCACTCAGGGCGTCGGAAATATCTCAGTATATCTTGGTTTCGCCTTGTTTGTCACCAGGGATGATGAGCATCTGAATGGGATTTTTAGCGAGTACGGCTGGTGTGTGTGAAGTTTCTCTTTTCCTACTGCTCAGCCACTACCCGTTCAACCTCCTACGCACTGACCCGAGCTCGATGGGCATTGAGTTCAGCCTGTGCAACTTGGAGTTATTCAGCCACCTTAGTGTACTGATCATCAAGTGCCTGGCATCTTGACTCGGCCTTTGGGGGACGATGATGATGGTTCAAGAGGTGGACGTGGGGGACAAAGAAGAGGAAGACATAATGCTTCGTGTCCACTGAAATGTCGATTGAAAATGTGAAATTATCATCAAGGCCTAAACCTTGTGAATTGGGATCCAAAATTAGTGGTGAGGCATGTATTTTTTACAAAGGGAACCTTGCATAGATTGATACAATAAGCAGCTATTAGAGGGCACTTTCAAAAAAGAACAACAAGGATTGGCCCTAGTAGATAGTTTGTGAAATGCAAGGAAATAGAATGCAGTTGGGGTGTAAAGGCGTGGAAGTTTGGTGCTAGGCACTTTCGAGTGGTGCATTATGAAGTCCCACATACTTGTGATTGTAGATCCATCAACAATGTCCATCCAACGTACATCGGTATTTTGGTAGCACACTCAATGGAAGATATGTTAAAAACTGCACGAACTATATTTACACCGGGGGATATTAGAGATGATGCGAAGCACCGTTTTGGGATTAATATAATTTGCACTATGGCATAGAGAAGTAGGGAGTGATCTTATCAAAAACTTATAAGGATGTTTTAGGAATTGTATGTGCTTCCTCCTTCATGTTGCCATGAATTAGAAGGAACTAATTCGGGTACGTTAACTTTCATACATATAAAGGAAGGGAATTAGTATAAATATTTGTTTGTTGCTCTCAGGGCGTGTTCTATTTGTTGCCACCGTATTTGATGGTAATAGTAATGTTTACTGGTTGCATTTGGAATAGGGGATTTGGAATGCGATGATACGTGGGGATGGTTTTTTAGTATGCTGAGGTTGGCAATCGGGTTATGTCTCAATCTTGTGGTAATCTCAAATAGAAATTACAGCTTACCTAATGTAATAAAAAAAGCTTTTCCTTAAGCCATTCATGGGGTATGTTTTTGTCATCTGAAAGGTAACATGAAGAGTAGGTATCAGTTGAAGAAAAATAGCAAGATCCTATACCAATTTGAGAGGGCATCAAAAGCCTATAGGTCTGGGGAGTTCGATAGAGAATACAGAATGAAAAAGGTGTTAACTATTTGAATCAGATTGGGCTACGAAGATGGTGAAGAGCTTATTGTGATGGAAAATGTTACAACATAATAACAACAAACATTGCAGAGTCTATCAATTCGGTTTTGAGGTATTCAAAGATCCTTTTGGTTATTTAGCTTATAGATGAGATATGGAGTATATTGCAACGACGGTTTACACCTCAATCTGGTGAGAAGAAATTGACAAGCCAAGTTATAGATGCGGGGAGGATAAACGTTTTAAAGATCAATGAGATGCAGTTCAATACATTGGACAGTGATTTAGATTGCCTGGTTCATTTGCATAACAAAACCTGCTAATATCAAATGTTTGATCTCTAACAACTTCCATGCAAGCATGTTATTGTCGTATGTATGCACATGAACATTCATACGTACATGTTCACTTCTACTTATTACACAAGAAAGACTTAGGAGGGTGCACCATCCGCTTCAATTTACCCTATACCCCCATAAAGAGCATGGAATATCCCAGAAAGTGTAAAGAATATTGTTGTTCTACCCCCAAAAAGAAAGGTTATGCTTGGTCACCCAAAAAGGAAATTTATTCCCACACAGGGAGAGGAGAGAAAGGCTGCAATTTTCTCTTGGAGTGCTGGCAATGGGCATTACAGTACCACTTGAAAAGAAACTGTCCCACTTTTGAATAGGGCATGTTAGGACACACGTGCGGACAAGGTGATATGGTAAACACGAGGTGATGTGACTTGGGGGCATCTTTTCCTTTTGTATGGGCTGTTATTAAGATTTTCTTTTTACCTTGCGTTACTGTTATCCTTTCAGGAATGGTTCCAATTTTGTTTGGAACTGAAAACATTCCCTCAATTTTATTTGATCTATTTTTGGATATTGGTAGTGAAGATCGCAAGTTAAGTATGAATGACAACATTAAATGTCAAATCTGGATGTGGTTGCCATTTTGAGGAGGATGATAGGTTGGTTGGTAATAAATCCCCCCACATAGTAGTTGTTATTGGAATAAGAGGGTAATAAGTTGTTAGAAGGTGCAGTTGGGTGACAATAGGGCCCGTAGTATAATCTTGGTATAAGTAGCTAAAAGTCACCTATGAGTTTAAACCAGATTAGAGTAAACTGATAGATGGAGAACATTTAATGTTATATGTCCACCAATATAGAGAAAATGTGAAATACGTTCATATAATTGGAGGCAAAATGTCAAGAGTTATAGAAAAACTAAGTTTAGGTTGTGGAGTGCTCGATTAGTTTGTTGGTGGGGGGATTCCGTTCCATATATGACAAGACCCACCCCGATTATCACCCCGATAACCGAGGTGAACCCTGCTCCCATCTGACAAGCACAAGTAAAAGACCAAAAGAACCTTACAAAAACCCACAATTTCCATTGCCAGACCAGGGAGAAAAGTTATATCGTTTACAGAGTATAGTAACAGTACAAAAACAAAACAAGCCCTACTGTAAGCTAAGCGCGCAACGGATGACTTTATGCCTCGGACTCTGCCTCAACGGTAGCCCCAACGCTCGCACCACGACCTGGAGGGTGTTGAAACATTAAAAATGTGAGTGGACTAAAAATAAATAAGAGTTATAAAAGCAATTTTATAAAGAAATCAGGGTTACACCCTCCGTTTTGAAAACATGCATGCACAACCAAGTAACTTAAAACAACAATAAGTATGAAAGGAAACAAAGTACAGAAATCACCAGAAATCAAAACCAAAATTCAGGCCCTCGGCCCTAAAACCATAAAACTGCGTAGGTCGTGTCACGGCCCAAAATATTTGCAAAACCAGTGAAAAACATCGATCCTACACATTTACTGGATCTCAAGTGCGCCCGAGTCTTTAAACTCAAAACACAATGCGCAATAACCAGGCCTTCCCGGGATATCAACGAGTCTTTAAACTCAAAACACAATCACAGGTCTCGGGGGGTATCATTATCACCGAGTCTTTAAACTCAAAGCCATACCGAGTCTTTAAACTCAAAATACATCAAGCCAGGGTGTCAGGGCCCAACCCTAATCCCCCGGGATTAAGGGCTAAACCCCGCTCCCGTCTGACTTGCGCATGACACAAGAGCCAAACAGACGTCTAACCTCCGTGTGACACGTAAATCAGATAAGGGAGTTCAGATCCGACCATCCAGAAACTTCCGAACTTCCCAGAGTGCGCAGAGTCTACTGTGGGACGTCCGTGTGATGTCTCCGTCTCTCTCGATCAACAGCCCGCGCCGCAACAACCTGGAGGGTATCGAAAACACGAAAAGACTGTGAGTGGACAAAAATAAAGTTTAAGTTCAAAAACATTTCATAAAACAATTACATTTATACCCTCCACGTAAAACCAATGCATGCATATCAATTTCATGTCATAAAACCATGTACGAAAAACTAAACACATTTTTCTTTTTTCCAAATCCCGGGCCTCCGCCCAAAACCATCGAAAACCATTTCATCCGGGCCACTGCCCAACATCGGAAAATCATTTTTATAAACCACCATCATCATCACATCTCAGTGAAATCCAAACACATTTAAAACCACGTTCTCATCCATCGAACCTGCTGTATCTATCCGAGTCTTTAAACTCCCGAGTCTTTAAACTCAATAACCATGCCTCAATAATCCGAGTCTTTAAACTCCGAGTCTTTAAACTCAATAGGCCTACGGGGGAAATATCAGTATATCTGAGTCTTTAAACTCCCGAGTCTTTAAACTCAACCCGGGTCTTTAAACCCAATCCGGGCCTGTTCCCCGTCAGTCACAATATCCGGGTCTTTAAACCCAATAACCAGATCCAGCAAATCCAATCCAAAACCATTTTAAAACCATTTCTAAATCCATATCCAAACCCGAATCCGAAACCACTGGCCCGAAGCCCTTCCGGCATCCAGAACCGTCATTCCGAATCCAAATCCAGAACTCATATCCATTCCTTTCCAGATCCGAGTCCGCAACCATCATTCCGTAAGCTAGCATCCGGAATAACCATTCCGAACCCAAACCTGAAATTCACTTCAAGTCCCGAATCGAATCCCTAATCGTCACCCGAAATTCCGATTCCAAAACCCGAAATCCACTTTTCTCAAAACCACTTTTTGAACTGGGCTTCAAGCCCGAAAACCCTTTCCAAAATCCTTTTACTTTCTTTAAAATCAAATCGTATTTCAAATCCCGAAATCAATTCATTAAACCAAGTTCAAATCACGATAGTTATCAAACCTCGTAAAACGTGAGAACCGTCCTTTCCTCAAAAAATGTGCAAAAACCATAAATCATCACAAGTCATAATCAAATCATAGAATCACATATGAAAACATATAAAAACATATATGCATGCATCAAGAGTTAGAAAGCAAAGTCCACTCACAGACCATTTTAGCGTCGCCTCGATATGCGTGAACTTACGCCGTCCCCGGCCATTCGCTATCCTCGGCTTTCCCGAACCTGTCCAAATCCCATTATAAGGTCACTAACTACTTCACAATACTCATACTAAAGCCCCATAATTTTCCCGTATTTTTTACTATTTTTAAACTCGATTTACAACCTTCGGATACCCCGAAACATATCGAGACGATGGCGGATCGTCTCGAAACCAGTGCCAAAATGTTCGTTACATCAAATACTTTAAAAGTCATGTTGGAACCTTCCTCGAAAACCATGCCACGCGCCCACACGTGCTTGCACTGTTCATCATCGTCAACCTCCATCCAACCCGGTTCAGACCGGTCCGGTCCAACCGAGCCGGCGAGGCCGGTTCTGCTCCATTTTCAAGCCATTTTATGTCCTTTTTAGCCTATTAGGATTGTCCTTTCAAGTAGAGTCAATCTATCTAATCAATTATGAGAAATCGGTATTGAACAATTACCTCCAAAAACACATTTTGTGCATAGTCTCTGTTTTCTCGAGTCGTCACTATTCTGACCTCCAAACTCCTTGATTTTGATCCAAAACGAATCCTTGCAACGTCCAAACCATAACTCAAACATCAAATCCCAGTATATGTAACGAAATCACAAAACACCATTTTGAAGAAAAACTTACCCATCTTCGGTTTCCCTACCGCCGTCCACGGCAGGTCTCGAAACCTAACGCTAGACATTCCTAGAATCTCCCTGAACCTCATTTCAACCTTAATTTGGCACCTCAACCTTCGCAGAACCAGTTGCCACTTCGAAGGAGAACAGAGCACACCTACGGTTCCATGGTTCCACCTCTCCTCACCGTCGTGAACACTACCGTGTCCGTCTTCCTCCGTAGCTCAACCCTCCTTAACTATCTTATTTATAACTCAAAGGCAGAAACGTAAGACTAAAAGGGTGGATTGGAGTAAGGGTTCATGATTACTTTGTTTTTTTGTTTCTCACTGAGTTCTCACGATTTCTCCAACCCGTAACTCAGCCTCATTTGAACCCGCGTGAGGCGGCAGGGAGATTTCCACAGCCTTCCATTGTGGGACACTTGTCCCCAATCTAATGGACACACACCCCCAAACAGCCAAGTGTCCAGTACTAACTGGGCAAAATTCCCAAGGCAGCACAATGACCAAAATGCCCATATCTTGCAAAATTACCATAATACCCTTCGCACGTTTAGACTCGTATTTTTATTTTCCGAACTCCAAATGCTACATGCCGCCTGTCGTTGGAATCAGGACGACGAGATCTACCTAATAGTCCTCGGTTTACGTGAAAATGACAAGTCTAGCAAAAAGTCAACGTTTCCCCCTATTTTAACCAAATTACGGTAATACCCTCAACCTTCCGAATATCATAACTTCCTCCTCGGATGTCGGAATCGGGCGTGCCGCCTGTCTACGGACTCGTGACATCCCAATCAAAGTCCAAAAGTACCCAACTAACCACCGATTAAGCTCACAAATCCAACACTAATCACCGTCTTAACCCTAATTTCCAGGACGGGTCGTTACACAGGGACCTTCTTTGTCTCTCTCAACTTGAAAGGCTCAAACCCAAACCCAACGATTAAATGTAACCGTGTAGTGGCTAGAAGCCACTGGAATGTGGCCAGCTGTCACACACCTGATGGACCATCCCAAAATATCCAATAAGCACTGTCCATTTGTCCTCAGCTGATTGGCACACTTCCCAAGGTGAAAAAAGACCAATATACCCATACTTGTTCAAATTACGATTTTACCCCTCACTTCTTAGACCCGTATCTCACCCGTTCGACGTCCGATGACAGCGTACCGCCTATCGTTGTACTCAGGAGGTCGAGATCTACCTAGCGGTCCTCAGTTTACGTGTGAAATCCTTGTCGTGCAAAAAGTCAACTTTTTCCTCGGTTTTAACCAAATTACGAAAGTGCCCTCAACCCTTCCGAACATCATAACTTCTTCCTCGGATGTCGGAATCGGGCGTGCCACCTAGCTACGGACTCGTGACGTCCCGAACTACATCACGGTCATCGGTCAATGTCCAATTGACCATTCGAACTAAAAGTCAACATTTTACCCACTCTAGGGGTAAAATCGTCATTCTGCGCCAAAAGTCCAAAAGTAACCAACTAAACACCGATTAACTTAGCTAATCCGTCACTAAACACTTCGCTAATCCCGACTCCCGGGACGGGTCCTTACAATATAATCACCAAGATTGTTGGTGAGAGCAGTACTAGAAAGACACAGTTGTGTCTGCAAATGGGTTTAGTATCCCAGCTCTTTCTCCCAATCAGCGGATTGGGTGGAAATGCAATATATATTGCCACCAATTAAAACCTTCATGTGTGATGGCTCTAACAAATGGACATAATGTGGACAAACTCATAGTGACAGGACCCGTCCCACATCCCCTGGGATTAACGTGGGACGTGCCTGCTCCCTTTTGACACCACGTGTCAGACTAGGGATCATTCCAGCCTCAGCCCACTCAGGGCTTCCAGAGTGCGTTAGGATCGGAGGAGGAGTGTGATGTCTCGGTTTCTACTATAGCTCGCATCATCGATCAACCTGAAGGGCATTATAATCATTAAAAGCTGTGAGTGGATGAAACAAAGAATTTAATAAAATTCATTTCACGAAAAGACATTTATGCCCTTCACTAAAAAAACATGCATGCGTTCGAAAACCATTTATCAAATCAATCATTAGGGCCTTAGCCCAAAACCATAAACCAAAGTATATGGGAACTCAGCCCAAAACCAAATTCGTAAGGACTTTGCCCAAATCAAATAACGTGGGTTTCAGCCCAAATCCAATACACATGGGTCTCAGCCTAAAACCATTCTCAGTGAAATACCAATCATAGGACACGGGGTCTCAGCCCCAAATCAATCTCCGTAAAACATCATACATATATATATAAGCCATCCTCGACATCTCATATGCCCAATCAAGAACCCATCACGATATATCTACAGTATGCATACTACTCAGGTCTCATCTCCAAGTCCACTTCCAGGATCTACGACGTCTGGGAGGGTCTGTCACTGGACCCTGTCCGAGACTATCTCATATCTCTCACTCCTGGGATGTGCTCCCTCTTGGAGTCACTCATCCCAGGCAGTGGATCGTGACACTCCAGGATCATCGACGTCTGGAGGAGACTATTTATAAGGGAGGGTATATACATATTCAAATACTTTCTTTCAAATCACAATTCAACTGGGTCTCATACCCGAACATCTCAATAGGATTCCTCGAATCCGATTCAAATCCAAATCTCACAGGCTTTAGCTTAAATCCACATTTTAATAGGGTCTCAAACCCGAATTCTCATTTCATAAACCAAAACTAGGACTCAACCCCAATTTCACAATCCACTAGGCTTCCAGCCCGATATCACAATCAATTGGGACTCATGCCCGATATCACAATTCAACTGGGCCTCGAGCCCGATATCACAATCAACTGGGACTCAAGCACAATATCGTAAATCAACTGGGTCACAAGCCCGACACTATCAATCAACTGGGTTCAAGCCCAATACCATAACTCAATTGGGCCTCAAGCCCGATCGTATAAGCCAAATGGGCCTCTAGCTCAATACCTCATGAAATCAAATGGATTCCAAGTCTGACAGTTTTTGAATCCAAATGGGTCTCGTGCCCGGTTTCTCATTTCCAAATCCAAACCATTCCATCAAACCATCATTGAAAACACAGCACATATAGGCACGACATAAAACTAGAAATTTCAAAATACGTGCAAATACGTAAATACTAATTACCACAATCATATGCACTCAAGGCATCTCAAGTCATTGATATAAAACACATATAAAACATTTATACATGCATCAATTCATAAAATAAGGTGACACGACCCATCCCAATCCCTCCGGGATTAACGTGGGATGTGTCATGCTCTCGTCTGACATGAAATGTCAGACAAGGGATAATACATACCTCAGCCCATACGGAGCTCTCAGAGTGTGCCAGGATCGGTGGAGGAGTGCGATGTAGGTCTCAGCTACAGCCTGTAACGACCCGTCCCGGAACCCGAGATTGGATTAGTAACTAATCATGATTAATGGGTTAATCGGTGATTAGTTGGGCGAAATCGGACGAACGATGCAAAATGACCGTTTTGCCCCTAGTCGTGGGCAAAACGTTGACTTTTTTCGGACGATCAAATAGACTTTGACCAGTGACCGTGACGTATTTTGGGATGTCACGAGATCATAGACAGGTGGCACGTTCGATTCCGACGTTCGTGGTGAAAGTTATGACGTTCGGAAGTCCAGGGGCATTTTCGTAATTTGGACAAAATAAGGGAAAATGTTGACTTTTTGACCGGGAGGTCCGATGGCCGAGGACCGTTAGGATGGTCTCGATGCCCCAAGTACAACGACAGGCGGCACGCGGGAAACGGACATCGGGTGACCAAGTTACGGGTCACGGAAGGTGAGGGGCAATTTGGTAATTTGTCAAATTGAGGGCAAAATGGTAATTTTGTGCAGGGGTTACTGTTCAAACAACCGTGAAAACAGAGCCTGCACGCCATGCTGGGTGGTGCTCTGATCGGGCTATTGTTTAAACGGATTAGTGGACTGAGCATGAAATTGTTTAAGTGTTTTGAGGTATTGGACGACATGGTGGCATGGGCTGAAACAAACCAGTGCACGGGTATTCATTTTCTATAGCTTCGGGTTCTATTTGCGGGAAACAATCTTCAGTGGGATCAGATGGATTCCCACGAGCTGTTGGCCACACCGTTCGATTATCAGAGTGATGAGAGTGCTTCTGAGCGTCATTTGGAACAAGAGAAGGCTGAGAGTTGAGAGAACCAGCTCTGGGAGAAAAATCGAAAATTGGAGGGAAAATTCTAAAATCAATTTGTGAGCTGAGTTGAGCCAAACCGAAGTTAAGAATAGTCTTCTGGGAGCTTATTGAACTCAACCGTACAAGGAATGAAGAAAATCGACCCCGGATTGGCCAAGAACGGAAGCTCCAATTTTGGAGAAATTTCAGTCTTGTGGACGATCACCTACGGGTAAGTGTTCCTGAAATTGGTTGTGGTTTAGTGTTCGTTTGGGGCATACGAAGCTCCTGTTTAATTTAATTTGGAAACTGGCCTGATTAGAGTGAGTTTCAGTGATGGACCTGTTTGTTTGATCACGGGTGGATTGATTGATTTAGAGCTTGTTGAGGGTAATTATTGAATGAGAACTTAAATTAAAATGTAAAGGAATGATTTAGGTGGAATCAAGGAAGGATTAGAGTGAGTATTGATGGAGATTTAACAGGGTTGTGTCGCGGGCTTGGGACCCGTTTGCAGGCTAGTCGGGTGAGAACGATGAACTGTGCAGAGGTACTGTAGCTGGCGCATGGGTGTCACACGCAGCCGTTTGCGGCGGTGCGTGACGGCGCGTGGACCCGATTTTCGAGGTAAGTCCAATATGTCTTTTGTCCTATACAATGTAACGAACATTTCAGCGTTGGTTTCGAATTATTCGGACACCGTTTCGACGTTGTTTCGAGGGTCCAAAGGTTTACGTTACGTTTTTAATTAACGATTAATTCCCGGGAAATTATGGGAAATTGGCATGATGTTATTTGGGACCTTAGTGACCCTGGAATGTGTTTTCGGACAGGTTTCGATTTTCTGGAAAATTCCGAGAATTTCGGGAATGCGTGCGGCGCGGAACCGAGCTTCAAGAATGGTGTGTGAGTGGACGTTGCTTTCAAAATTTAATGCATGCATAAATATTTCCATGATTTTTATGATTATGATTATAAGTTGTGATTGATTTCGATTCCCGTATTTATACGTATTTTTGCTATACATACGAAATTACACGTATTTCGAGACTATGGTCACTTTGATGCTTGATGATGGTTTAACGAAAGAATTTGCATAATTTGTGTGTATAATGTTTAATGAATGTTGTTTATGATGGTGAGTGCGACTCACGGTGTTGACACGATTTTCGAGATTTCTGCGGATTTGCACGTGTTACGGGATTTTGAGATTTCTGCGGTTTTCGAGATTTAGCGTATTGTGATTTGATCCAACATGAATTGTGTGTGTCATGTTTTAATAATATTTTGAACATGAATGGGAGTATGATTTACGATGTTGACACGTTTTTCACGATTGTTCCGGATTTTGCACGTTTTACGAGTTTATGAGTATGTTTTGATTGGACCGTGATTTTGGCGATTATGATTGTGGTTTTGATGTGTTGCTAATGAGATTTGAGAAATTAAGTGATTTCAAGGAATTAAAAAGGGATTTTGAAAAAGGTGATTTCGGGCTTAATGCTCGGGGCATAAAAGTAACTTCGATTAACGAGCTTTCAGTTTTTTTTTCGCAAATTTAAAGTGGATTTCTTGGTTTGGGTTCGGGATGATGCTTCCGGATGCCGACTTACGGAATCATTATTGCGAATTCGAATTCGGGAATGGGAAATGATTTAATAAAGTGATTTTGGTATGGTTATACATGCCCCGTGTCTAGTGATAATATGATTATGTCTGTGAAGTATGATTTGGGAAATTGAATGTGGAATTTCGGACCATGAGTCCTGTTGAGAGAAATGTGAATTCGGGATGGATCCCGCGTTGCTGTGTTTGATAAATGTTTTGGGGTTTAAAGACCCATTGAAAACTGTTTTGGGTTTAAAGACCCGGGTGCTTTTGCTGGAGCACGTTTGAGTTTAAAGACTCGGTTAATTGATGACGGGGGAGGGCCCTTAATGAGTTTAAAGACTCGTGAGTTTAAAGACTCGGTTATTGTGATACCCCCGAGGCCTATTGATTATGTTCTGAGTTTAAAAACTCGCTGATATCCCGGGAAGGCCTGATTATGCGCATGGTTTTGAGTTTAAAGACTCGAGCGCACTTGATATCCAGCAAACTGATTGGTTGTGATTCATTGATATTCTATGACGTTCGAATGTGTTGGGCAGTGGCCCGGTTTTATGGTTGATGGTTTTGGATTATGTTGAGTCATTGGGTTTGATTCGTGGTTTTGGGCTGAGGCTCGGTGTTTATGATTGCGGGCTAGTACCCGATGGTTGAGAAAGGAAAAGAATAGATGTTGGGTTTCATACGAGTTTTCCTTATGTTGGAATTTGATAAAAGGATTTCTTATGTTGAAATTGTAACGGTTTGCGAAATGGTTTTTGTATGCATGCATTGGTTTTACGCGGAGGGTAAAAACGCCTTTTGTAACTGTTTTTATAAGCTGACTTTATTTTTGTCCACTCACACCTTTTGGTTTTTATTGACCCTCTAGGTCGTGGCGCGTTGTTCGAGGCTGATTGTGAGGCGGAGGCATGAGTAGGCACGTGTGGCTATCCCTGGTCTGGCACGTACTGAGGGTAACTTGGGTATTTCAGTCGACTTGCCAGACGGGAGCAGAACCGGGCACGGTTATCGATGCCCCTTTCGGGTGCGGTCCTGTCACAGCCCGTATCCGTGATCAACCTGAAGGGCATCAAAACCATTCAGAACTGTGAGTGGACGAAAATCAATAAATTCATAAAAATGCAATTCATAAAGATAATTCATGCCCTTCACTAATAAGTATGCATGCATCAAAAATCAGTAATCAAAACATTTACTCAATAAGCCATTAGGGCCTTAGCCCAAAAACGGTAAATCTAAAACCAAGTGGACCACTGCCCAAATCCATAAACACAAATCCAACCGAAAAACCATTTCATAGATCCAATAGTCCATATTTACCACATAACCATCTCCGGAATTCCAAATGCCTAGCGTCCTAGACGTTCGACGTCCCAAACGTCATATCTCACGTTAATAAGCAACGCATGCTACCTGGGGTCTCTTCGGGTCAATATCTCTGACATCCCAGATGTCTGACGTCCCAGGCGTCTAATCATAGCATTCCTACTCCCGAGTCACTATACGGTCTGGTAGCTCCGTATAATGACCCCTCGCAGGCAGTGCACCGTAACTTCCCCAGTGTCCCAAACACCTAGAAGATACCATCACATATCCTCGTATCAAGATGGTATATGGAAAAAAGTTATACAAAGTTATTTCAAAACATCTCAATGGGCCCTGCCCGAAATCTCCATAAAACATCACAAATCCAGTTTGGGTCCGAAATCACGTTTATGAAACTCAACTGAGCCTCGTGCCCGATTTTGTAAACCATTGGGCCCCTAGCCCGATCACAAGATTCAAAAGGGTCTCAGCCCGATTTTGTAAACCAACTGGGCCCCTGGCCCAATTACATAATTCAAATGGGTCTCATGCTCCAATTCATCTTTCCAAAACCAAAACCATGCCATAGAATCGTAATTGGACTCACAATCACATAGTCATAGCATAAACTCATAAACCTCGAAAAGTGTGTAAATACGGGATTACCTCGAAATACGTGTCATCATATAAACCACTAGTGCCACAATAATCATCATAGAAAACACGTATGTAAAACATATAAAATAGTTATGCACGCATCACAGTTTAGAAAACGAAGTCCACTCACAGACCGTCCTACGCTGCCGCCTCGATACGCGTGCAAAAAGCCCTCTCGGGCTCCATCACTATTACTGGGACTTCCAAACCTGTCCAAACCACACTAGATGGTTACTAACCTCTTCATTAACCTCCTATTAAATCCCCATAATTTTCCCAAATTTTTAACTAATTTTAAACTTTATCCTAAACCTTCGGACATCCCGAAACATATCGAAACAGTGTCTGATCGATACGAAACCAGTCCCAAAATGTTCGTTACATTGAATAGATTAAAAGTCATGTTGAACACTTTCCCAAAATACTCCCCATGCGCCCCCACGCCCCACCGCATGCAACTGCACATGGAGCCTACGAGCAGGAACAGTGTCGTCGTCTACCTTGGGCAAACCCGGTCTGAACCGATTCAGATCGACCCGGTCCAACCGAACCGGTGTTTCACGGTTCAATGCCATTTTCTCAACCATTTTCCATCCCATTTGATCCTAAAGTTTTGTCTATCCATTTCCAATCGATCAGTGGTTTCAAAATCAAGAAAGGAGGTTGATTTCGTACCTGTCCATGGAAGAACAGCAACCACCACCTGCAACTGCCCCTTCCCGTTGTTTCCGGCCACCACAGTCCCCCAACCCAATCCCAATCGACTCGTCTGAGTCCTAGGAACATATCCTAGTCCCACAAATGGATCCATACGCCTTGAAACCCAGCTTCCGATTTTTGAACCAAAAGCTCCACCGCATCGGGTTGGCCGCCACCGTACACCATTGTCCAAGCTGTTAGCACCATCGTGCTTGCCTCGTTCCCCTCTCCCACTTTCACTCAGGGTTCACAAGCAACAAAGGAAGTTTGGAGGTTTTTCACGTAGGATTGGGTTTGGTTGTTCACGGGTTACAGATTCCATTTTCCCCACCGTGCCGCCGTGATCCCCGTCGTGTCTCAAGCCGTCCAACAGCCTCCCAGTCACACCCATTCCTTTAGTCTCTCACCAGAACATAAAGAAGGGAAGGGTTGTGGGGTGATAGGTATGTTTGTTTCACAATGGTGAGTCGTGTGACTGTGTGTCCACGGGTGGGAAAATATGAGAGTGAGAGAGAGATGCATGTGATCGTGATGATTGACCAGATGAGAGGGAATGAAGGGTGCAGATGCAATCTTGAGATGGAGATGGGCTGCTGAGATTAATTGAGGAAAATAAAAATGTCTTTTATTTGACCAATGGGGGCATGATCCACATTTTAGGGAAAAGGAAGGGTGGGATGAGTGACACTTGTCACTCAATCCAAGGGTCCCACCATAACTTCTCCGTTCGACGTCCGATTTCGACATGTCACCTGTCTATGGATTCGTATCGACCCGATCTATGTAACGGTCCTTGGCCTTCGACCATCGGACCTCCCGGGTCAAAAGTCAACATTTTGCCCACGCCTAGGGGCAAAACGGTCATTTCGCATCGTTCGTCTTATTTCTCTCAACTAATCCCCGATTAGTCATTCTAAACCATAATTAATTAATATATAATCCTGATATTCGGGACAGGTCGTTATAACTTTCCACCCTTAAATAATTTCGTCCTCGCCAACTATCCTGATTCCACATCCACCTCGTGGAAAACAATTCGGTCTCACACCATGTGTACACTTGTACACCCACTAACCATAACCATACTTGTCCACACCCAGACGTTCCATCATAGATTCACATCACATCGACTACACTCGACCACCTCGAGTGAAATTTTTCACACGATCCGAGTTAATACCACTTTGACAATTCTACCCTTACTCGGACACCTTCAGCTTAATGGTTTCTCTCAATCACTAATACACTCTGACATGTGCTCCCACTGGGAGTCACCAAATCCTACTCATCAATCCACGCTGACACATTCAGCCAAATCATCACCACTTGGCCAGTCATAATCAATCTGACATCTCTCCCATATCAAGAGTTACCAAATTTCACAATTTCTCTCCATTTCCTGAATTTTACCATGTCAATATTACACGTTCTAACACGTCACGCTCAGCCGTCACTCACGGCTCCATGGTCACAATTCGAATCACCAACACACACTGACTCACTCTAGAGTCACCAAGGTACCTCTTTCATCCATTCATCACTTGTCATCTCATAACTGTTAGGACTTGTCCCAACACATCACAATACCTGCTGGATCTCATCCAGTCCATCACTCAACCATTACCGAACATATGCCCATCACGACGGAGTCACATTCCAACTCGTGGCTCATTGTCATCATAACCACCGGCACACAGTGTACGAATCAGACAACCCTAAGTAGTTACTCATACCAAGCAACAACCCCGAATCTCCACTTAGGTTAAAGGAACTCTGCCTCCCTCGTACCCAACAACTCTGGGTACCACCATTCTGACAATCCATAGTAAGATAATGAACGTTCCCTGAACGTCCCCTGATCCCTAACTACCACCATTACATCAATCACCCTCGATAGCCAGCCATCTCCACATGACTGCCGACCAACAGTCATCGCTATCGAGATCCGTATCCACACGTCACACTATATCCGGTCCAACTCGGAATTCCATATTTTATTTCATAACTGTACTCGTGGATCGAATCCCATCATTTCACTTCATGTCGGGCCAACCAATCTCCATCGTTTTGACTAGACTTACTAGAGTCATCCATATGGTCATCTATGACCTTAGCCGCTCTTTGCAGCACAAGTTCTAATCCAAAGTCACAATCTGGGGTTCGACCCGACAAACCAACCCAACTTCGGAAAGTCGTCCAATCCACAACAACTACGGACTTACAACTCAAATTCTCCAATCAAAACTAAGGTTCATCTTTCCAGTCAATCCATCATAAACTAGGGTTTCACAATCACACCCCAGGGTTCCTCTGAACCCAACTGCTCTCTGCAGCACAACCATCTAACATCACATGACCGAACTTATGGTCCCACATTGCCAGTTTGTCACATATGACCCCACTTGGGTCAAATCACACTAACGCACAGCGTATCGGGCCAAACACATTCTATCCACTATGCAATCCCAAAAACTATCAAACTGGCATTTTACTATCAAGTTGATAACGGGCTGACCACGCAGACACATCACATCCTCGACCTGCGCGTACGACAAGAACTACTGATTAGTGACAACGTCACTCTGATACCACTTGACATGACCGATCCCAATCTTTCCAGAATTAACGTGGGATGTGTCATGCTCTTGTCAGACACTTCGTGTCAGACGGAAGCATGATACATCCCACGTTAATCCCGAGGGGATTGGGATGGGTCGTGTCACAAGGTCCACTCATAGATCATCCAAGCTACGCCTTGATACGCGCACCATACACCTCTCCAGGATAATCACCGTCACCGGGACTCCCAAACCTGTCCAAATCATATTAGAGGGTTACTAACTGCCTCATTAACCTCTCCTTGAAGCCCCGTAATTTTTCCAAAATTTTAACTATTTTTAAACTTGATCCTAAACCTTCGAACATCCCGAACTATATCGAAACGATGTCCAATTGACTCTAAACTTGTCCCCAAATGTACGTTACATGTTGGACACTACCCCAAATAGTGCTACACGCACCCCCAAGCGCCGCCCAAAGGCGCTGTGCGTGTGGCTCATGTGCCAACACAGTGCATCATCTTCAACCTCCAACAACCGGTCTGAACTGGGCTCTCTGCAACGTCGGTTCGACCAAACCAGCAGAACCGATTCAGGTCTATAACACATCAATTTTTTGTCTGTTTCCTTCCATTCTAATTCTAATCTCTTTGTCCTTCCCTTAACAACCTATCCATACGATTAGAACCAAGAAAAACCTCCTAGAACCTATCCGTTCAAATCTTCCCCTCACGATCCAAACTTCCAGCCGTTCCTCTGGGCTGTTCGACCACCATCCACTGTCCAAACCATTCATTAGACGTTCATACTAACCCAACAAACCTTCCCTAAGCATCAAAAATCGCCCTCACGTCCAAATCACAAAATATGAAATTTTTAACATAACCGGGTTATCGGGCTTTACCTCTTCTCGGGGCTCCACCGCCGTCCACGGCGGTCCTGTTCTTGACCAGCCATCATCAACACACTCTCACCTCACTCTCTTGGCCTCACACATATTCAAAGCAAGAAGGGTTGATTTTGGGGCTTTCGAGTTTGGTTGGATGGTCGATCGAATGAGAAAGGGAATGGGGAGCAGATGCATGTATCTGTTTAAGGGAATCAATGGGTGGGTGACACTTGTCACTCATCCATTGGGCCTGTTTCAAAATATCTGGGCCCACTAAGGACAAAAGTCCGCCCGTCTCGTAATTCTTGCAATAGTTCCTCAGAATTTTCGTGACTCGTAACTTTCCCGTCGAATGTCCAATTTCGACATGCCGCCTGTCTACGGACTCGTATCGACAAGATCTACGTAACGGTCCTCAACCCTCGTACATCGGACCTCTCGGGTCAAAAGTCAACTGTTTACCCTCGTTTAGGGGCAAAATTGTAATTTTGTCATGAACGACCGATAATCCTCGATTAGTCTTGCTAATATGTAATTAACTCTTAATTACTCCCTAAAATCAAGGACGGGTCGTTACACATAGCCATGTTTAAGCGGGTGGAACCCATGTGATCATACATATATGAGGGTAGTGGATAGGCACATGGGTTGTTCCTACATCAGGCTATGTGTGGGGAGATTACTTGGATAGCCATATATTTTTATTTAAGGAGCAGCCAGTTATGGATCATGGGAGTTTGGATGGCCGGTTGAGCTTTTTAACTTCGTATAACAGTACTCAACACCAACTACAAGTAATTCTCGGGCCCAATTCATGCAACGATGTTTGTGAGTTTCAAATACTTCAAAGCGGGGGTTTTGGCATAGTTGATTCTCCCCATGAAAGACGTTAATCATATCCACATTGCTTTTGTATAGCTCGAAGCCAATTAGAACTTATGAAAATTTATTTGATTTTCATTTTATTCTCAAACCCACAGTTAGGTAGGCAAACAACACACCATGTGGTAGTTGGGTTAATGTGGGCTTCTTGAAGCCAAATTACTATCCGCACAGGCATATGGATGCTGTAAATTTATGAAGTCGGTTGGATATTAAGCTTTCGCTAAACGAGATATCATAGGGGAATAAACAGTAGATAAATGGTCCCTACGATTACAAGAAGATTTAAAACATTTTCAATTGTTTGTAAACGACTTAGAATAGCCAAAATAATAGTGTGCAATTCCATTAACTTAATAATTCCAATACATTACAATATATTTAGAAATACAAAATGAAAGTAATTTAGCCAAGAGGAAGGATCCATAAATAGTGCTCAATGAAAGAGAAACAAGGGGGTTGCCTATGTCCCGATGCGGGAAAATTCATTGCTTGCCATGCTGATGTATCTGGCATTTTGAAGTCAGTTTCAATTAAACATGCCAATCTTTTGAAGCAAGAAAAACAAGCTTCGAATAATGCATTTTGTATCTTCCAATTCCTTTGACTGCTTGAACTCCCACACTGTCGTCTCTTGGGCTAATTTAAGCTTCTTGTTCATTCCCTCAATAGCCCTTATATTGAGGAGTGTGTGATGTCTCTTTTATATGCCCTTGTTTCTCAATGCACGCAATGTGGCTTGGCCATCTCGTATGTGGTGAATAATTTTCTCATGCACTTCCTTCAAAATCACAATCCTTTTTTTGCACGATTCAATACCTAAATTTATGGTACACTCAAGGAAGTTGCTCATCAAGTTCATGGGATAACAGGGTGAATACCCCTTGTAGAACCCCCACATGCATCATCTTTAGTTCTGATGGGTTCTTTGGATTTTTCGGATTAATGGGGATGGAAGGGTTGGTTGGAGGCTTTGATAAGGGCTACAATAATTTTTCTGCAGAAAACATGGGTTTTATGGGGAGAGATTTGCCTGGGATGATTATGGTAGAAAGGTTGAGAAGTATGACAATGGAGGGACTCGGACTTAATGCTTATCCCCACCTTAAAAGCCCTTTGTGCGTTGGACAGTGGGATGGATGGAAACTTATGTTTGCCTTCTGCCATATTAGGAAACGGTTAATTAGGGTAATATTCCTCAAAATTTAGAATAACCTTAAGGCCCACATTACTACTTAAAATTTTAAAATATTAAATCAATAATCAACATCAAAATATCTTGTTTTCTACAATGTTTGTTTATTCACAAATATATATTTGTTTTACATCAATGTTAGTGTTGATGTAAAAATTGTCCGGACTTGTAGAATTCTTTCTTGATCCCTACACACAATAACAAGAAATAATCAAGGTTAAAGTTGAAGCTCGGGAGGGTGGTTCAACCAAGAACACTCTGATGCCAAAGTCAATTTAATCGAGAGAAATAAACTGGCAGAGTTTCAGTATGAGTTTTCAATTATCTTTAGAGATGAGTGAGTCCTTGTATTTATAGTGAAGCCTTGAGAGTCACCAGAGTGTCTTATTGGTTGAAGGAAATATTATTTAATAGGTGATTCTACCGAGATAAATCACTATTATTAACTATATAAATAATAATAAATCATTTGTAGAGAGATTATTTATTATTGACATTAATCTAATTAATTAATATATCTAATTGATAAATATATTTAATTAATGCGGAGATCGTGTGATGTCGTCGTCGTCTATACCAGGGCAATACCGACATTATGAGAGTTATGAGACACGTGGCAGTTCTACAATTTTTCGGTGATTTATGGTTTCACAGTTAGTTTATTCACAAATATATGTTTGTTTTCTACAAATTTTTACATAAGTATTTTTTTTTCTCTAAAATTGTCTACACCAATGTTTGTTTTCTAAAATTTTGTACATCAATGTTTGTTTTCTAATTTTTTTTACGTCAATGTTTTTTTTTTACAAATTTTTACATCACTACTTTTTTTTCCCACAATTCTTTTCATCAATGTTTTTTTTATTCTAGAATGTTGCTAAAGGTGCTTTATGACTTGAAAAATAAAGAAATAGGCATGATAACCCATAAATCACAGCATGCACACATCAAGGCAGATGAAGTAATATTGAATTAACTACTAACCACTTCATATCGGAGAAAGGAAGTGCAACCGATATGTGTGAGAGGCAACATCTTCAAGCCATTAATATTGAATTGACTTCACTCCAACTTATCAACAAGGCAACTTTGGCTTACAAAATGAATTTTCCTACTTCTGAGGAGAGAACTACTATGTCCTAGCATGTGAGCAAAACATCCCTCGTAAAAGGCTTATCATCCAATGTCAGACATTATGCCAAAAAACGAAGGTCCTTGCTACAAAGGTGATGGGCCCTAGGCTGTGTAGCCTTCCCCAAAGAGCCAGATTACAAAGTCGGAGCAGCCCACTCATTTGCTTCTGATGATGATTCAGATGATCCTAGAGAAATAATAATATAGGTAAAGCAAACAGTTGAATGCATTTCTAAATGTAGTAGGTGGTGGGGATGAAAATATGCAATTAGACACTAATGAATTGCAATTTTTGAATAATGATTTGAACGAGGCAAAGTTTAAGGAGATTAAGGACACTATTAAAGCTGAAAGTCGTCTTTTTATGTTGGACGCTCTTAAGAAACAAATCGAAGATGCAAAAGAAAAGACCGTGGAATCTTACAAACAATCTAAAGAGTATACTATATAGATAGACAACGCTTTCAAGGAAGTCTTTGAGTTGTTCAAGAAGTGTATGACAATAATGGAACCAGACAAGCATTGGGACAACATCAACATAGCTAGATCATTATCAAAACAAAGGCATATTTTGGAGTGGCATATCAGACCTTGATGTACCACTCACTGAATGGCAGTGCCTTATTATGTCTTGTATTTACCACTTATATCACATTTCTATACCCTTTATCCATTACTTAGCTACATCCTTAAAATCTCCATTCAATTCTGCTACCTATACAAGCCTTAATCAGTAAAGCCTTTTTACTCATTGCCTTGTTATGTCCTGCATTTGTCACTTGTATCACATTTATATACCCATTATCTACTAATTAGCTACCTCCCTAAAATCTTCGTACAATTCTCCTACATAAACAACCCTTAATTAGTAGGAAGCTCATGTATTGTACTCCTCAATGAATAAATCAGAACCATAAATCCAATTCAACAAGAACAATATGCATTAATCACTAATTTTTTAATTAAATCTCCTTTAATTTACCCAACCCTATGTCATGCAATCACTAATTGCAAACTTAGGGTTTAGATTGAACATACATTCACTAGAGCTCGTCAGCTTCCTTCGTCTTCCTTCTCAAACCTAAAATCACCGCCACCGTCCATGGTCTTTCGTAGCTCCCCCAGTAAGTCCTGACGTGCTCATCGTTTCAAAACTCAAGACCCCTCCGCCTCTTTCTGTCCTCCTTTGCGATAGGTAGAGCTTTGGTGCGAATTTTTCAGCTCGCCATCAATGGAGGTTATTTTGCAATGGGCAGAAACAAAAAAGAAGTAGCTAAATGGGTGTAAAACTACTTCTCTTCTCTATTTATACTTGCGCCAATTTTGTAATAACCCAAAACTATTTTTTTTTTTTCTTTTCGCAAACAATTTCAAAATAAGGTATTGACGTGTTTTGAAGCTCTAAATCGAGTATCCATGATAATTCCCCTTTTAAAATTGAAGACTCAACCCACATTGTGTCCATTTTAAATTTAAATGGTTCAATATCTTTCCTTCAAAATTGGGCTCAGTTCAAACCAGGCCCATCCCTAATGAAAAAGTTTCAATATAAAATAACAAACATGAGAGTAGAATATAAAAGTGTACAATATTTCTTCATTTTTCACATCCACTATTCAAGCGTTTGTTATACGAAAACAAGGTAAAATAAAATAAAAAATATGATGGTAAAATATGAAAGCTTACAATTCACACGTAACACATAGAATATAAGTGTAAAATTCCAGCGCTAATAATCGTCTGGAATTTTTTGTTTATTTTTTCACAACCTTGATTGATATTTTCCCTATGAGGACAAAAAAACAAAATTGGCCAACCTAACTACTAATGGGCCAACTTTTGAGTGGAAAAAATGCGTGTGCTCTGTAGAATGCAATTATGCAACATGAGAGAATAGACCTACCTAACAAATATTCAAATCAAAGTTAATGTAACCCAAAAAAAAAAAATTAATGTGACTAATAATACTGCAATTTATTGTTATTGAATCTTTGTTAAATCAAATATTATTATTTTTTTAAATAAAAAGTCACATATTTTAATATGTCATGGAGATAGTTTTAAGTGTGGTAATTGTTATAATGATTATTTATTCACTGTTTTCATCTTTCCCTTTTCAAAATTCAATATTTCATCTTGTTGATCTTTCATTTCCAAACATTACAATTTTGTTTCAACTTTATGCAGATTTAACTTCATTATTTACTTGGTCGCATTTTTAAGGCTTCCAATTTTGCAAAGAAGCATTTAACTAACAAATATTACTTAGGCATGTAAAATATGTAAGCAAACAACTTACAATATATGTAAATAGTTACTCACGCATTCAACAATCAATCACGTTTTGAACACATATTCATATTCTAAGTCATTATATATATATATATATATATATATATATATATATTGGAATCCTGAGCCAAGGAAAGAGAGTGTGGGAAAGAGAATGAAGGATTGCCCTCCGTCAGATTGGACGCATGACTCTGAGATTTGGGTGGCTGGTGGAAGGTAACATGCTTGTAAATTTTAATCCTTCGATATTTTTTTAGGTCATAATCCTCCTGAGTCACCACATCCCTTCCTTTTTTCGTCTTTTTAATTTCTGTCCTACACTGCTAACAAGACCATTTGTTGAAGCAGAATTTGTCCTTTAAACTCAAAAAACTCAAGAATCCCTGCAAACAAGCAAACGGTAAGTTATCGTTCGTTTAATGATCGAGACCCGGGGTTGTTCGACCACGCTCCAATGCTTAAGTCAGCTTCGAAAGAGAAATCTCAAGAGCTTAAGTAGTGTTGAACAGAATTACCTTGGAAATGACATGAGCTCTGTTATTTATAGGAAAACTTTGGTAGTCTCGGAGCGTTCTGGTTGGTCGGTTGAATTTGCAATTAATAAATAATATATTATTAATAAAATATATTATTTAATAATTAGAATAATTGCTCATTATGATAATAATGATAATTATTACAATTTAATATTAATATTAATTGTCCATTATTAAGAATAATGACAGTTAACTCTCGGCGAAAATATTAATATTATGGAGACTTCTAACTTGATTAAATAACGTATTTTGCTGGTAAATAGATTATTTGATGTGCGGGTGTCTGCAAGCCATTAACATTGTTGTCAGGGACAATTTGGTCATTTTGGGAATTTTAAGCCACGTGTTAGCTCCACAATTTTTCTTTGTTTTATGGTTCCACAAATGTGCCCACTTCGCTTAAGAATTGAGGGAATCCTAAGGGAAGTAGGTTTTCAGAAGTCCCAGTAAATCTTGTTTAGAGTAGGACTCTGTCTTGTATTGCATTGTTCTTGTGCGAGATAAATTCCATTGGGTTCGGAATATTACTTTGAGTTTATGAAAGTAACAACAAACTTTGAATTTGTGTCAAAAGAGTTCCATTGGGTTCGGAACGTAATGTTGAGTTGATGCAAATATGTTCTGAACTTTGGGTTTTGTTCTCTCAACTGGCTTGACTCGTGGCCCAATAGAAATTGGCTCCCCAATTAACTCTGTTTTCATTTTGGAAGTTTGTAACTCCATTTCCAAAAATTAAAAACCCTCTTCCTTGTTTTGCCTCTGCCGTTGTGGTTCTGAGTTGAAACTGAAATCGCAGAGCCCAAAAGTAACTCCCATATTAAAATGGGAAGATGTGAGTGCTGTAGTTTCTTCCCAATTGAAACTAAGAGCTGGTCAGTTTCTTCCATCCCTTTATTTCTATTCATTATTTCCCCCCTGTCGTTTCTTTTATTTTTTCTTAAAAAGAGCAGCCCCTAGTCGTAAACATTGCAGTGAAACAAACCTTATAACTTTCCTTCATGGTAATGCAACAGCTGAGGTGAGAAAACCCTTTTTTTGGGGGTTATTTTTTCTCTTTGTCATTGAGACCAATGTGACAGATCTGTCCACAGGCTTTCATCTTGCTTTTCTTTTTTCTTTGTTATTTTCTATATATATATATATATATATTTGTAGATGGAGCAGAAGAATGAGGTTTTGAGAAAGGTAGCAAGTTGATAGGAGAAGAGGTGGATGCAGAGGACGCGATGGAGTTTCTAAGTAGGTTCGATCGTTCGACCCAATTGGCTCTCGTCATCGAAGCATTGACAGAGAACTAGCGAGGATGGCCATGGATGCTCGGTCAAGGTGCGTTGAAAATGAGGCAGTGATGTGTAGGGCAATCGGTCAGGCTGGACACGTGGCAAGCGTTGGATGGAAACTCTGGCAAGTGGGGCTGCTGCTGGTTGGCATTTGCATTGTTGCAAAGGAGGGAGCAGAGAGTCGGGGGCGCTATTGGGAGCAGCAAGCAAACCCAGGAAAGCTTGCAGGAGATGCTCGCGTAGGGAAGAAGAAAAAAGACTTCTGAAAACGACATGTCATTTTTAATGTTGGTTGGCGAAAAACGACATGTCGTTTTCTTCAGTACAGCTGGTAAAAAACAACATGTCGTTTTTACTCGCTGGTGTTGGGAGAAAACGATGTGTCATTTTTTGCAATGTCGTTGGTGAGAAAAACAACATGTCATTTCAGGCACTTCCCATGCAAATATAGCTTTAGGTCTTTTACAGATTCTGAGAGCTCTGAATGTTCGATTGCCACAATTCAAGCGGCGGTGCACTCTACTCTCCGAGACGATCATTTTAAGATGCTTCAAGAATTGCTTTTGGCGAGAGCTCGGAAGACCTAATTGACATGCTCGTGGCGTTTTTCCGATTGAAGAGCGCGGCGCATTGTGAGCGATATACCATGGTGCATCAAGGATTTCGACTAAGAGTTCCATCATTCAAAGTAAAGAGTGTCACAACCCAAGGCAGGGCACGTTACAGCCACGAGGCGAGGTGATAGGACCCATCCCAAATCCACTGGATTATCGTGGGACGTGCCTGCTCCAGTTTGACACGAAGTGTCAGACAAGGGATAATTCTAAGCTTTGCCCAACCGGGGCTTCTAGAGCGCGCCAGGATCAAAGGAGGAGTGTGATGTCTCGGTCTCTACTACAACCTGCATCCACGATCAACCTGAAGGGCATTAAAATCATTTAAAACCTGTGAGTGGACGGAATAAATAATTTAATTTAAAAAACTCATTTCATAAGAAGACGTTTATGCCCTTGACTAAAAAGCATGCATACATTCGAAAACCAGTTATCAAACCATTTATCAATAATTAAACCATTAGGGCCTTAGTCCAAACCCGTAAACCAAAGTATATAGGAACTCAGCCCAAAACCAATCATCTGGGAACACAGCCCAAAACAAATCAGATAGGTCTCAGCCCAAAACAAAATCAGTAGGGACTCTGCCCAAATCAAATCATGTGGTCTCAACCCAAATCCAATACACATAGGTCTCAGCCCAAAACCAATCCTCGACATCCTTGATGCCTGACATCCCAGATGTCACAATCAACACGACTGTCACGGTTCCAAGCTACGTGTGCTACCCGGGGTCTCAAATCCCAAGTCTCCCCAGGGTCCACCCAGGTCAATGACCCACAGATCAATGACCCTCACTAGGGGGAGGTTTTAACCTCTGTCAATCCTTCTCCTGAGTCACTATACAGACCAGTCGCTCTGTGCAATAATCCTTCGCAGGCTATGTCCCATGACTACTCCAGGATTCTACTAGACGTTTGAAGGAGACAACTCACCACTCTAGGATACTACGAGACGTCTGGAGGGCAACCGTTCGTGAGGATAATATATGGAAAAACATTTCATAAATCGTCTCAAATCTTTCAAAGGGCTATGCCTGGGATTTTCCATAAAACCATCGTAAATCCACAATTGGGTCTTATGCCCAAAGTATAACTTTCAAAAATCATTTCTACAAATCTAATTCCAAACTCAAGGGACTCATGCCCGATATCATAAACCAACTGGGCCTCAAGCCCGATCATGTAAACCAAATGGGCCTCAAGCCCGATATCTCATTAAATCAAATGGACTTCAAGTCCGATGGTTTCCAATAAAATGGGTCTCATGCCCGATTCATCTTTTCAAATCCAAACCCAGTTCAACAAACTATCATTGAAATACCAACACGTATAGGCACGAAATGAAACCAGAAATCTCGAAATGCGTGCAAACACGTAAATACTAATTACCACAATCAAATGCACTCATGGCATCTCAAGTCATGTTCATAAAATCATATAAAAAATTTATGCATCCATCAATTTAGAATGCAAGGTCCACTCACAGACCGTCCTAGCTCTCACCTCGATATGCATGCCATAAGCCTTTCTGCGGCTAATCACCATCACTGGGACTCCCAAACCTGTCTAAATCATACTAGAGGGTTACTAACTACATTAATAACCTCTCATTAAAACCCCTTAATTTTTTTGGGATTTTTAAACGTATTTAAACTCGATTCTAATCCTTCAGACATCCCAAACTATATCGAAACGATGTCCCAAAATGATCCTTACATCGAAAGGATGATTTCATATGTTGACCTCATCCCCAAATAGTGCTTCACAAGCCCCCACGAGCCGCCCAAAGGCGCTACGCGTGGAGCTCACGCGTCGAGCTATAATTGTCTTCAATCTCGTGTGAACCGGGCCAGACCAATCCAACTGGTCAGCCGGTCCTACCGAACCGACGTGACCAGTTCAGGGCCATATCTTCCTATTTTTCAACCCGCTTTCATCCATTGTCATTCCCAAACCTTCGTCTAATTATTCCCTATCGATCTATGTCCCCAAAAACGTGAAAATCGATCAAAGATTCTACCTTTAGATCGAAGAACTTCCGCCCAGTTTTCCGGCCGTCCGTCTACGTTGCTCAGCCACCATCCACCATCCAAAATCATCCCCACACGGTCGTACAAACCTCCCAAACATCATCAAATCATTAGGAGCAGCCCCAAACGTCTAAAATCAAAATCCAAAACTTTGAACGTAAAAACTCACCTCTGTGATTTCCCTGCCATGTTGCATGACGGCCCCCGATCTCGCCACCGTCCAGCTCGTCTCGACCTCCTCTCCCTCTTTCATTCAAGGGTCACAATCATCAGGCTAGGTTGAGGGGTGTTTGTGAGGGATCAGAGGCACGAGTTATGGGTTTCAAGTTGGTTCAAATGATCAGACAAAAAGGGATGGATATGCATTTATGGGAAATGGTGGGCAATGGATGAATGACATTTCTCATTCATCTATTGGGCCTTCCCCAAAATATCTGGGCCCACTGAATGACAAATGTCATCCCGCCTCATTCCCCATTTCTGTGATTCGTAACTTTCCCGTCGAAGGTCTGATTTCAATGTGTCGCCTGTCTACGGACTCGTATCGGCCCGATCTACGTAACGATCCTCGACCCTCGTGCATCAAACCTCCCGAGTCAAAAGTCAACTTTTTTCCCTCGTTCAAGGGCAAAATCGTAATTTCTCCCTGAACATTCGATAATCCTCAACTAATCCCCGATTCGTCCTGCTAATCGATAATTAAGTCCTAATTAATCCCAAGAATTTAGGATAGGTCGTTACAAACTTCCCTCCTTAAAGAATTTCGTCCTTGAAATTCCATGTGACCTAAATCCACAACTAACTGTGGAAATCCAATCGTGTCTCCCACTCGGGGCACTTTCGTGTAAACATACACGTCCGACATAACCACCGCATGCATCGATGTGCACTGTCACCAGAGCTTCCAAAGCTCCAACTCAACTTTCGAGAAGCCACACGTTGGCTCGTAAGTCTCACTCGAGACGTCGATACTCATCGATCTCGCCTATCACTCACTCCAATAGGTCTGACATACTAAGCTGATATAATAGTCAGCTTTTCAGTCTAACGACTCTTCTCATCCGACAACCAAAGCTGACATCCTACTCAGCATCTGATCCGATAATCATCCTTATTGCTCCCACTGAGTGATATCTCATCCTCTGTCACTAAACGGTCTGCAACCGTAATCCACTATCTAGAGGAACACCATTCTCCTCTGCTCCTAGCTTAGCATAATCAGTAGTATGATTCTCCCCAATGACAACCAGACCTTGGTTTACTCGACCCACGGTCGTCACAATCATCTCAACCATCTCGGTCACATTCCAAGCTTACTTGGACCTGTACGGGGCACTCTCGTGTAAACGTACACGTCCGGTCGACTGGTAGAGGATGACACAGGTCCAGTTGGGCTAGATCGACGAGTATCGACATCTCGAGTGAGACTTACGAGCCGACATGTGGCTTTTCGAGAGTTGATTTAGAGCTTTGGAAGCTCCGGTGACAGTGTGCATCAACGCGTCCGGTGGTTATGTCGGACGTGTACGTTTACACGAGAGTGCCCCGAGTGGGAGACACGATTGGATTTCCACAGTTAGTTGTGGATTTGGGTTAGTTGGAATTTCGAGGACGAAATTCTTTAAGGATGGAAGTTTGTAACGACATGTCCCAAATTTTTGGAATTAATTAAGACTTAATTATGGATCAGCAGGACTAATCGGGGATTAGTCGAGGATTATCTAACGTTCAGGGAAAAATTAAGATTTTACCCCTAAATGAGGGTACAAAGTTAGCTTTTGACCCGGGAGGTTCGATGCACGAAAGCCGAGGACCATTACGTAGATCGGGTCGATACGAGTCCGTAGCCAGGTGGCACGTTGAAATCAGACGTTCAACGGGAAAGTTACGGGTCACAGAAGTTCCGAGGAATTATTTATGATGGTACGTTTTACGAGACGGGATGACATTTGTCATTCAGTGGGCCCAGATATTTTGGGGTAGGCCCAATAGATGAATGACAAGTGTCATTCATCCATTGTCCACTATTTCCCATACATGCATATCCATCCCCTTTTGTCTGATCATTTGAACCAACTTGAAACCCATAACTCGTGCCTTTCATCCCTCACAAACACCCCTCAACCTCACCTGATGATTGTGACCCATGAATGAAAGAGGGAGAGGAGGTCGAGATGAGCTGGACGGTGGCGAGATCGAGGGTCGTCGTGCACGGTGGGCGGGAAACTACAGAGGTGAGTTTTTACGTTCAAAGTTTTGGATTTTGGTTTTAGACGTTTGGAGCTGCTCCTAATAATTTGATGATGTTTGGAAGATTTGTATGACCGTGTGGGGATGATTTTGGACGGTGGATGGTGGATGAGCAGCGCAGACGGATGACCAGAAAACTGGGCGGAAGTTCTTCGATCTAAAGGTAGAATCTTTGATCGATTTTCACGTTTTTGGGGACATAGATCGATAAGGAATGATTAGAAGAAGGTTTAGGAATGAAAATGGGCCTGAACTGCTCACACCAGTTCGGTTGGGCCTGCTGACCAGTTGAACCAGTCTGGATTGGTTCACGCGAGGTTGAAGACAACTGTAGCTCGACACCTGAGCTCCATGACCAGCGCCTTTGGACGGCACGTGGGGGCGCGTAAAGCACTATTTGGGGATAAGGTCAACATATGAAATCATCCTTTCGATGTAAGGATCATTTTGGGACAAGTTTCGAGTCGATCGAACATCGTTTCAATATAGTTCGGCATGTTCGAGGGTTTAGGATCGAGTTTAAATACGTTTAAAAATCCCAGAAAATTAGGGGGCTTTAATGAGCGGTTATTAAAGTAGTTAGTAACCCTCTAGTATGATTTCGACAGGTTTGGGAGTCCCGGTGTTGGTGATTAGCCTCAGGAAGGCTTATGACACACATATCGAGACGAGTGCTAAGACGGTTCGTGTGTGGACCTTGCTTTCTAAATTGATGCATGCATAAATGTTTTATATGAGTTTATGAACATTATTTGAGATCCATGAGTGCATTTGATTGTGGTAATTAGTTTTTACGTATTTGCACGTATTTCGAGATTTCTGGTTATATATCGTGCTTATACGTGCTGGTATTTCAATGATAGTTTGATGAACTAGGTTTGGATTTGAAAAGATGAATTGGACATGAGACCCATTTGATTGGAAACCATCGAACTTGAAGTCCATTTGATTTAATTAGATATCGGGCTGGAGGCCCATTTGGTTTACATGATCGGCCTGCCCAGTTAGTTTATGATATCGAGCATGAGTCCCTTGAGTTTGGAAATTAGATTTGTGGAAATGATTTATGAAAGTTATACTCCAGGCACGAGACCCAATTGTGGATTTACGATGGTTTTATGGAAAATCCCGGGTATAGCCCTTTGAACGATTTGAGACGATTTATGAAATGATTTTTCATAAAACAATCGTAAATCCACAATTGGGACTCGTGCCCGAAGTATAACTTTCATAAATCATTTCCACAAATCTAATTTCCAAAATCAAGGTACTTATGCCCGATATCATAAACCAACTGGGCCCCTAATTTTCTGGAATTTTTAAACGCATTTAAACTTGACCCTAAACCTTCGGACATCCCAAACTATATCGAAACGATGTCTGATCGACTCGAAACTTGTCCCAAAATGATCGTTACATCGAAAGGATGATTTCATATGTTGACCTCATCCCCAAATAGTGCTTCACGCACCCCCATGCGCTGGCCAAAGGCGTTGCGCGTGGAGCTCACGAGCCGAGCTACAGTTGTCTTCAACCTCACGTGAACCGGTCCAACTGGTCAGTCAGTCCAACTAAACCGGCGTGACCTGTATATTGCCATATCTTCCTATTTTTCAACCTGTTTTCATCCATTTTAATTCCTAAACCTTCGTCTAATCATTCCCTATCGATATATGTCCCCAAAAACGTGAAAATCGATCAAAGATTCTACCTTTAGATCGAAGAACTTCTGCCCAGTTTTTCGCCCATCCTTCTGGGCTACTCAGCCACCATCCCCCGTCCAAAATCATCCCTACATGGTCGTGCAAACCTCCCAAACATCATCAAATCATCAGGAGCAGCCCCAAACGTCTAAAACCAAAATCCAAAACTTTGAACGTGAAAACTAACCTCTGTGGTTTTACAACCACCTTGCACGACGGCCCCCGACCTCACCACCATCCAGCTTGTCTCGACCTCCTCTCCCTCTTTCATTCATGGGTCACAATCATTAGGTGAGGTTGAGGGGTTTTTGTGAGGGATGGAAGGCACGGGTTATGGGTTTCGGGTTGGTTCAAATGATTAGACAAAAGCGGATGGATATGCATGTATGGAAAATGGTGGGCAATGGATGAATGACACTTGTCATTCATCCATTGGGCCTACCCCAAAATATTTGGGCCTACTGAATGACAAATGTCATCCCGTCTCGTAAAACGTACCATTGTAAATAGTTCCTCAGAATTTCCTTGACCCGTAACTTTCACGTCGAACGCCCGATTTCAACTTGTCGCCTGTCTATAGACTCGTATCGATCTGATCTACATAACGATCCTCAGCCCTCGTGCATCAAACCTCCTAGTTCAAAAGTCAAATTTTTATCCTCGTTTAGGGGTAAAATTGTAATTTCACCCTGAACGTCCGATAATCCTCGACTAATCCCCGATTAGTTCTGCTAATCCATAATTAAGTCTTAATTAATCCCAGGAATTTGGGACGGGTCATTACACGAGGCATGGTACAACTGCAAGATGAGGCATGTTGTAAGCGCGATGCGAGGTGTTCTTTATTCAAGGCTTGGCGTGCCACAGCGCAAAGCAAGGTTAGAGTAGAAGGTAATGCGCTGAACGACATGAAGTGTTCTTTCGAGTGACCATTCACTTGATGCTTGGTGGATAGAAGATTTCGACACATGAGGAGCAAGGTGCACCATGACATGTCTAGGCTTTTCATCCACAAGAGGCGAGGCACCCCATGACTTGAAGTTAGGCACGTCGTAATGCAAGAGGATACATGCCACAGTGCAAGGTGAGACAAGGTATCCCATGACGCAAGGCGAAGTGCATGTAGAGCCATGTAGTGAATGAAGCTTCTCAAGGAGTTGTTTGGCCAATGGATGACCTTCTAGAGACTTGATATTCCAGACCTTGTTGAGCTCAAAATGGGGTGACTGCAAGGTGGAGCATAAAGATGAAGGATCAAGCATGCCCCCTATGAAGCTCCAGATGGTGTACGCCATTGCGTAATTGAAGGAAGAAAGCTTGGAGGTGGACTATGTAAGTGGTGCTTGGAAGATAGAAGAGCCTGACACTCGAAGATCAAGACACATCATAATGTAAGGCAATGCCTGGTTGGAGCTCAAAGTGTTGCACGAGGCGTACTTACAATGACCATGCATGTGGTGCCTGGCAGATAAAAGAGCTTGGTGTATTTACGAACTTTTCATCTTCAAGTGCAGGTAAAGCCAACATCAACGCTTTTATCAAGGGAGACTAGGAGTTTCATCACTTGATGTGAGGCGTGTCACAACCCAGCAGAAGGTTTGTTTCAACTGCGTGGACGCTTGCATGATTATGAAGAGAAAGTTAGACAGTTAGATATTAAAATCCAAAATTTGAAAGCTGGCTGCTTGCTGCCATCACATGCCCCACAACTTTTTTCTTTAAGGAAGATAAAGCACAAAAGTTGGGTACGGAGATTCGGAGTGGGATTACCACAGAATAGCTAGAGCTTGAACTAGACATGGAGCCTGAGCCTGAATTTGGGCCTGATGGGGAGGCTAAGAAAGATGATGTTCTTGAAACTGACGAATCACCATTCGACGACATGTCCCTACTTTCAGAAGAATGGGCGGAGTTTCGAAGGATCATGGGTTTTGAAGACTTGCATCCGTAGTTACATCATTTGTGTATGTTGATTATTGTTTGTACATCCTTGTACTGAATAACTGGTTTGAGCGAACGAGATGTGATTAGCCAACCATCCTTCTAATGAGTAAATGAATACAGTTCTTATGAAGAATTTTGAGATCCTAGCGTCTAGTCCCTTTGCAAAATTCTGCTAACCGTTTTGATTGAATTGCAAACTAACACATGCATTAGATGCCCCCGTTGTAGCCATGGGCGTCCAACATTCGATTTTTGCTAACTTGACCAGGATTGTTTTTGTGTTGCCTTCATGGAAATGCTTTTGCTTCTTAATAGAAGGCCTGAAGCGCTTCCTGGTGGAAGACTCGGAGTGCTTCCAGGAAGAAGACTTGGGCTGCTTCCTAACGGAAGGTGTTGAGTGCTTCCTGACAGAAGGTTTTGAGTGCTTCGCAAGATGAAGACTTTTAGTGCTTCGCATGGCAAAGGCTTGGGTGCTTAGATGACGAAGGCTTGGGTGCTTCGCATGGCGAAGACTTGGGTGTTTTGCATGGTGAAGGCTTGGATGCTTCGCATGGCGAAGGCTTAGATGCTTCGATGACGAAGGCTTTAATGCTATAGGGTATAGGTTTTGAAAATTGTACAAACATGTTGGTATGAATTCAGAACAATTTTTCAATCTTATTGATAATTCAAATGCAAGATACTTGAATTTAGAAGACAACTTGAAAAGAAAAATTGAAAGCTTTATAGACTTCTATGTCTCTCTAATTTTGACATGCAACTAGTTGATACAGATCACTTTTGACGCTAGCTCCTTAGGTTCTTTGTTCTCCATGTGATCTGCAGTCTTTTTCTTGATGTAGTCTGTGCAATGTCCCTCCTTCATGAGATTTTGGAGATATCTTTCGAAAGATATACATGTGCTGATATTGTGCCCATAACATTCATGATAGGCACACAATTGGTTTTATCAACTTTCTCTTGATCGCCCTTGACGAGTCTTGGTTTTTTGAACCAAATCTTATCCTTGATCTCAATATGAATCTGGTGGACTGGTATTGAGAATTGCAGTTTAGGCTTCTCGATGGTTGAGTCATTAGGAGTTTGGTTCGCCTTGCGCTTGTTGAACCTCTCATGTGAAAATTTTCCACTAATGTCATTTTTGTGTTGTGGTGACGGTGCAAAGGCTTTCTCACTTGTCTCAACATGATCAGGTACATGTGCAGCACCCTTTTCATCTTCCCAGCATGCATGTCGCTCTGCTAGAGAGAGCATCTTGGTGAGACTTCGTGCATTGCCAATGACAATGTCTCCGTAGAGCTGGTTGTCCCGGGGAAGCCCTTGTTTGAACGCCATTGCAGCAATAAGGTTGCTGCAGCCAACTAGTCGAGACTTTTTCTAGCAGTACCTCTGAATGTACTGTCGGAGGCTACGAGTACTCCTTCACGAATGCGAGAGCCAACTCTTCAAAAGAAGTGATCGACCTCTGGGGGAGATGATTGAACCACGTCATGGCTTGACCTTGAAGAGAGGCTTGTAACACTTTGCACATGAGTGCATCATTATGTCTATGGGAAACCATGACTCCCCAGTAGTAATCTATGTGCTTCGCCGATTTGGAAGTTCCTTTGAACTGATTGAAGTTCGGCGTTGCGAATCTCTGAGGGAACGAATCCTCCTCAATATCCCTCATGAAGGGTGTGGACAGCTGAATCTGACGAAGCAGATCATCCTCTAGATCGCCATCTCGTTGAATACGAAGGTGCAGGTCCAACATCCTTTGAACGTCATTAGCTCGCAGTGCTCCTCACTGAGGCGGTGAGTCATTATGCGCTATCCACCGGGAACTCCTCGAGCTTTTCCCCTTGACCTCTGAGGTAGCTCAGGTGAGTAAGCCTCATCTTCCCCCTCATTACCATGGGCAAACTATCTAAGGGCTTTATGTGGAATTCAACGTTCCCTTCTGCTCCCATGTGAGCGCTCCACCCTTGAAGTTGTCCCGACCCTACTTCCAAGCCGCTCATGTACAGATGGCCTTGGGCGTTGCAGGCTCTTTTCCTTGCGGGTGTAACTATCCTCACCGGAGTCACTTAGCGAGGTGTCCCAAGACATTGTTCGGCATCGGGCCGTTTCCTTCCCTGGACGTCTTAGAACATTCTCTTGTCTTCCATGCGAAGTGGAATGTCTCTTTGGTTCTTGGGCTGTTTTTCCTGCCAGGAGTCGCTGCAAGAGCTCTAACTGGAGTTAAACTTGGCTGCTCAACCTTTCTACTTGTTGTGCCAAGTTTTCCGGAGGGGTTGGTTGTGACTCCTCCTTGAGATGTCATGGCGCCCATCCAAGAAGTCCCGCAGATACATGTTTGCAGTGGCCTGGCTCTGCCTTGACGCTTGATAAAGCCCAAACTACGCATTAAATTAAACACGTAATTCGGGTGTTATGCAATTTAAACCCTTTTTTGTGTAGATGTAGTCTTGGTAAATAGGGATCGTTCTTAACCGGGGAAATTAGAGAACATTAATAATATGTTAGTGAGAAAGAATAATGAATAATCAAAGAATAAAGAATTAAATAATTAAATAATTAAACAATTAGATAATAAAGAATTAAAGAATAAAGAATAAATGAATTAAAGAATAAAAGAATTAACGAATTAATGAAATAAAGAATAAAAGAATAAAGAATTAAATAATAAAAGAATAAAGAATTAGATGGGGGGTTTGAAAGATTGTAATCATATAATAAAGAAAGCAAGTAAAAATAATTAAGAACTTAATTTTACTTCTACTTTAACTTTTATGCAAGTGAACTTTCTTCAAACACATATTTGCTCATAGTGAACCAATCACGAAATTCTACCTTAATCATCTCAAATACATGCATACATTTTTCAATATTATAAATGCACCGAACATCGGTCATAAACACTTATAATACGATTCACCTTAAGTTTGTGATTTCAATGTGTTTTCAACATCATCAATTTCTCTTCACACAGTCTTTATGTATTCAACCGAGTCATTGGAACAAGGGTGAAAGATGTCTATACTAAGCTTAAGTGTTTAGATAATCATGGTGATGAAAGAAAGGTTTACTGTAGGCTCAAAGGGGTTAAAACTAAAGGGGTCGCAACTTGTGCGCACAAAATAGGGAACATGGATGTTTGAATTTGTGGTGTTAATCCTAATGCCTTAATCATTTCCAAAATCAGAGAGTTTATTGACTTAAAAGCTTTGAAAATCACATAGAATAAGTTCTAGTACTCTAGAGTTCATTAAGATCTATTGCAAGCAGTTTATGAGGCATATGTATATCAATTTAAACAATGAACTTATGAATCACTCATCAAAGATGTATATAAGGTTCTAAAGCTCACATAAGGTTCAAATGATTCATACTTATCTTAACATGCTCGTTTATGTACCAATTTACAAGCATTATCTACAAATTATAACACTTAATCACAAAATATTAACAAACGAATTCAAGTTATGGTGATCATCTTTATAGCCATAACATATTCATTTCCGTTCATTTATATCATTGACAAGTTAAATGGCAATTTAGTACTCGTAAAAAAACTAAGTTAACACAAAAAGACTCAAGAAAGCAATAAAAAAAATTTTGAATAATTAATTTTTAAATTTTTTTATTTGATTTTATAATATTTTTTTAAACAATTTTATTTCACAATTAAAATTGTAAACCACTCCCCCACACTTAAATTCTACATTATCCTCAATGTAGGAATATAAGAAGTATTTGAACATAGAATTGAAGTAAGGAAAATGATTTACGAAAATAAAACACGAAAAACATTAAGTAATAAAGAGAGTGAAGGGTGAAAGATAGCAAATCTGCGTTGATAACTCCTTCACATCTCGGGAACACATTGGGTTGCCTCCCAACAAGCGCTTGAAGTTTAACGTCCATCCAGCCTAGACAGAGATGCACGTTAATTAGTAATGCAAATTTAAGTTAAGGATGCAAGTTAAATGAAAGATGTAAGTTAGTTAAACTAAAGATGCAAATAAAATTTGTCATGACAAATAATGTAGGTTAAGATATAAACAATATTTACATGTCGGGGGAAGTCAAAGATATATATAGTTCACATAGCTTCAAAGTTTAGATGGAGACTTATACGTCCGTGCGGCCCAAGTAAATATCTTGGATTAATTCAACTGTTTGAGCAAGTTCAAAGGTGACCAGGTTAGAAAGAATAAACACAAGAAGCAGGGCTAATTTCGAGACATCCCGAGGCTTAAACTCCATTGATGTCCCTTTCTTAGACCCAAAACCCGTTATGAGTACCGTCTCATGTCCTAGACATCACCCTCAAAAATTTGTTACTCCAGAGGAATTAAGATAACTCAAGTGTTAACAATCGCCGTATGTGAGAGTTAACAAAAGAGTCTTCACCGATTAAAGATCAAAATCTAAACTTCGAAGTACAAGTGATCTACATATAGCCGAGACTAATGCATGAATGCAAGAATTATTTACAAGTATGTTTTTATGCACAATTTACAAAAATAACATGACAATTTACATATGAACAATTTATACAAGTTACGAACAATTATGAATAAAAAAAACAAAGAAGTACAAATATGTCCACAAATAATATACAACTTAAATAAATACATCCACAAATAAAATAAAATGAACAACTAATATACAACTTAGGAACTAGTATAAACAAACAAGTATGTACTAACACTAACATGAAGCTAAAACTAAAGAAAGTTGGAAAGTAAATAAATACATATATTAAAATTTTTCTTTATTATTATTAATTAATTTTTTTTCGGAATTTAATAATTAAATAAATGATTTTTTTTTTACGAATTTTATGTTTTTTTTTACAACAACAAATAAGAATACAAAAAAGAATTATAACATGAACAAGTATAAAATTGAACGAGTATGTATAAGTATAAAATGAACAAGTAAAAAAAATTGAAATTTACATAAACAATTATAATATGAACAAGTATAAAAAAAATTTATGAACATTTATGAACAAGTATAAAATAGACATTATGAACAAGTATAGTGTGTACAAGCATAAAAATTAAAATAAAAAAATATAAACAAAAATAATAAGAACAAAAATAAGATGAATAAATAAAACATAAACAAGTATAAGAGTTAAAAAAAAGTAACTAAAAGTTATGAACAAATAAAATATGAACCAAAATAAAATAAAATAAATATAGACAAGTATAATATGCACAATTTATATACATACACTAACATATTAAAAATGATTTTCAATTTCCTCGGCAACGGCGCCAAAAATTGATAACGCCCAAACTACGCATTAAATTAAACACGTAATTTGAGTATTATGCAAATTTAAACTCTTTTTGTGTAGATGTAGTATTGGTAAATAGGGATCGTTCTTAACCGGGGAAATTAGGGAACATTAATAATATGTTAGTGAGAAAGAATAATGAATAATCAAAGAATAAAGAATTAAAGAATAAATGAATTAAAGAATAAAAGAATAAAAGAATTAATAAAATAAAGAATAAAATAATAAAGAATTAAATAATAAAAGAATAAAGAATTAAATAATAAAAGAATAAAGAATTAGATGGGGGGTTTGAAAGATTGTAATCATATAATAAAGAAAGCAAGTAAAAATAATTAAGAACTTAATTCTACTTCTACTTTAACTTTTATGCAAGTGAACTTTCTTCAAACACATATTTTTACCAACACTCTAACATCATGCTCATAGTGAACCAATCACGAAATTCTACCTTAATCATCTCAAATACATGCATACATTTTTCAATATTATAAATGCACCGAACAGCGGTCATAAACACTTATAATACGATTCACCTTAAGTTTGTGATTTCAATGTGTGTCAAACATCTAAATCTCTTCAATCCTATTCTAAGTGCACCGAACAGCAGTCATAAACACTTAGAGTTAAATTGAAGGTTAAGCACTAAAACATATGAAGTAGATGAAATTCAAAAAGTAAAACACATGGAGATTGTATTCACATTTACAAATGTTAGAAAGAAAATACCAACACATATATTGAATTATAAGTAAAACCAAAATAATAACAAGAATTTAAGTAAATGGAGAAAAGTTACACTTTCAGAACCCAAGAACAGCTTGTGATTCCGAAAGTGGATGGAAACAATGGAATGTTATTCATAAGGAACACCGAACAACGGCAAGAACCATATGAAGATGAAGGATAAAACATAAGAATACGGACTTAAATTCTAGAATTATTTCGGAAATACTTGGCCTAGGTATTTCTTAAGGAAAGCATAAAAATGTATTTAAGAGATCTCAAAGAAAAATCACAAGAACAAAGTAAAGAAGAAATGAAATTAAGAAATAACATAAATTATAACATAAATTAAGAACAAGAATTTAAAAGAAAGTTAATTAAATAAAAGAAACTACAAGAAGTTAAAATGGTCCCCAAAATTAAAGAAAAAAGATGAACTAAATGAAGAGAAACTAGAGAGAAATAATAGAACCTAAACTAAAGAGAAAAACAAAATGGGAAAAATGGGGACCCCCTTACAAGTGAATTTGAACCCCTATTTATAGGGAGAAAAAACTAAAAAAAATAAATAAAATAAATACAAAATTACAATAAAAATAGTTAAAAGTGAAATGATGAATAATGATGAAATTAGGGATGGGTTAGGGTTGAAAAATCAGAAAATCTGCACAAAGTGGAGTAGGTTGGACAAGTGGGTTGTACGAGCTGCTGGGTTGGAGTGGTTGTGCAGCAGATGGGCCGTGTGTGCAGTGGGCTGGTGAGGGCAGGCTGGGCAAGTGAGTGCAGTGGGCAGGTGAGGGCAGGCTGGGCTGGTGGAGCTGCAGCAGGCGTACGGGCTGACGCGCAAGGGTTGACTTTTGGGCTCGAGCAGGCCGCTGGGCTGAAGGTGCAGGCTGGAAGCAGACGGATGGGCTGATCGCACGCGTGGGCAGGTCGCTGGTGTTGCGTGCTGGGCTTCGGAGCAATTGTGGATTTGGGTTTGTTCTTTTATTTATTAATTTGGGCCTGCAAGAATAGAAAAATAAAAAATAATTAATATATAATTTCATCTAAACTCGTCCATAATTTATTCGTTATAAATCCGATCAGGACTATTCTTTCACAAAAATGCTCCAAATAACAAGTTTTATTTATTTAAACAAAAATATCACAAAATTTATTATTTTATCTAATTATTTATTATTTTAATATTAAAAGTCAAATATAAAGAGTATAAAATAATATAAATATGCTTATTTGAGGACCTATCAACGCTCCTCCCACCATCCGCCTTCTTGTTTACTGCATGATTGAAGTTCATTTCCCTAGCGCAGACACTTGGGTTGTTGGAGAAGGGAACGCTCCAAAGCTGAAGGTTGGCATCCTTCCATGCGTCTCCATGGACGCTTCTATGGACACACGTCGGGGACGAGTTGGGCGTTCCTCCGGAGTCTCATTGTGAGCTTCATTACTTATCTGAGCAGTTGAGGCAGAAACACCTTCTCTGGCTGATCAGACGGATCGACGAACCTTAGTCATGCTGAATCAGAGAATCTTGAATGGAAAGTTGTTGTCGAACGATGAACACATTCAAGATCTTCGAACAACGTTATGTACGATGAACGAAGTAAGATGAACGATGAATGATCGTGAGAGCTTATTCTTGAATATATTCAAGCTCTCAATGAAATCACCAATTGTTGAAGCAGAATTCGTCATTTAAACTCAAAAGACTCAAGGATCCCTGCAAATAAGTAAGTAGTAAGCTATCGTTCGTTCAATGATCGAGACCCGGGGGGTTGTTCGACTAAGAACGCTCCAATGCTTAAGTCAGTTTCGAAAGAGAAATCTCAAGAGCTTAAGTAACGTTGAACATAATTACCTTGTAAATGAAATGAGCTCCGCTATTTATAGGAAAACCTTGGGAGCCTCGGACCGTTCTGATTGGTCGGTTGAATTTGCAATTAATAAATATTATATTATTAATAAATATATTATTTAATAATTATAATAATTGCTCTTTATGATAATAATGATAATTATTGTAATTTAATATTAATATTAATTGTCCATTATTAAGAATAATGATAATTAACTCTCGAGAAGAATATTAATATTATAGAGACTTCTAACCCAATTAAATAACGTATTTTGCTGATAAATAAATTATTTGATGTACGAATGTCTGCAAGTCATTAACATTATTGTTCGAGACAATTTGATCATTTTGAGAATTTTAAGCCACGTGTTAGCTCCACAATTTTTCTGTGTTTTATGGTTCCACACCATTGATGTTCGATTTCACTCATCTAAATCTAACCAAACCGTGAGCGTTGAAAGCATATCACAAAAAATTTGCAGCGTTTGACGAAAGAAAAAAAATACTTAAGAAGCCGTAGACTATTAGTTTTACCAATACAGATAGTCTGCCTACTTTCGCTCTTATTTGGACGGAGCATATGAACTAAAAGCAACACTCAAAAAGAAGACCTCCACAATATATATATATATATATATATACATACAATACATATATTATATTATGAGTCCATATATATGAAGACAAAAGGCAGCAATTATAATATAGATCATCATCTTATATGTTATTTCAACTATGTCACAAAGTCACAGCTAATATGTTCTTTATCCTACAACACAGACAGACTTGTCTGTCTAAGAGGCTGCAGTTAAAGGAGAGTGGTGAGGAGATCCATGGAAGAAATTCGACGAAGATGTGTGGTTGCGCTCGGCTTCACGTTCAACGCCTTCGCTTCCTTGATCGTCTTCTCCTTCTTCAGCATCCCAAAGGAAATGAGCATATGAAGCCAACACATAACTACACAAACAGAAAGGAGTTGATACCTAGTTTAAACACTAATCAACCACTAATAACATACGATAGCGCAGGAACTAAATTCGACAACTGCAGTAAGGGCTGTAACATGTTCAAACTCAAACACGTGTACTAAAAGAAGTACAACAAAGTTTGATCATCAACGAGGAATGTTTTTTGTTCTTACCAGTCATCTGGAGAAGTTTTAACAGCTTGATCAAAATAAGTTTCAGCTCGTTCAGCATCCTTCTGTTTGTTCCAAATCAGATCACCATATAGTGATAAGGTATTCGCATCACTCGGATTGGCCAAGATTGCTCTTCCAAAGTACTCATCTGCTTTTGCATAATCTCCTCGAACCTATTCACATTTTCATTATTAAGAACCACTCCAAATTGATCAAAATCGAACTTTGGCAAAAAAACTACGTAACAAAGATCAAACAGAAAAACACTTGACCCAATATGCAACAAATCCATCTTTGTTTTTTCTTTAGTTTTGTTTTCCAATTACTTACAGAATAATAACCAATTGGCTTAGATGAGAAACATTCCTCATTCTTTTGATCAGTTTTCTCAGCAACCAAACAAGAATTGGAAAGATACCTCTTTTAGAAACTTTGCATAGTTTCCAAGTAAGAGTGCATTGCCAGGGTCAGCTTGAATCATCTTCTGATAGTAAGCATCAGTGCTCTCACTCCCTTGATTGTTACTCTCAAAGTCACCGCCAGACCCCCCGCCACCTCCACCGTCCGATCCTTTCCCACTACCACCACTGCCGCAGATCTTACCACCACTACTTCCCGCACCGCCACCCATCACCAGGGTCTCCAAAACACCCTCTTTTTTTCCTGCACCAGAGTCTTCATCATCCACGAGCTTCTCCCCCAAGCCAGAGCTAGAAAAAAACCTTCCGGTGGCAGGCGCAGATGCGGACATGGGTTTTAGCTCTTGTTCTTGTTTTGCAGCTTTTTTGGCCGATTTCTTTCCAAGGCCAAAGGGTATGATTGAGTACTTCTTTTTGGACATTGGCTGGATTGGGATGTGGGATTCTAACATGACTTGGGTGGATGAGTTGTTTGCTGGGTCGGGTGTAGGTGAGTGTGGAGAATTAGATGTTAAGGAGACTGACCTGGCTCTGGAAAGATGGAGAATTGACTCGGACTCCGGCGGTGAGGACTCTTTGGAGTGGGATAGCCATGAGTTCAATATCGGCGCTGAGGAGCTTCTCAGAAGCATGTTTATGGCTTGAAAAGATCAAGAATTGAAAATGATGGGTTCTATCCTTGACATATATATAAAGGGCAGGGGAGATTATTGAGAACGATAGTGGGGGAGTCTCAGGGCGGAAAGGGAGGCTTCACAAGGTAAACAGCTAATAGGATTTTTAGCGGACTAGTATGTGGCTACCACAATTTTGGTGGACTAGTATGTCATTACCACAATTTTATTTACGAAGGTAACTTCCGTGTCTCATACACACCATCCAGAAAGTTGAGCCACAATGTTTTCTTGTTGTTACAATGATTGTTGGGAAAATTCTGTACCACATGCTGTCTACGACTCGTGCATCACATTTTATTAGTATACTGATGTACGGTGAAAAATTCATCATCATATTTTAGCCTTGCTAGATTTTTTCTGGTTCAGCGATCATTATGGGCATTCAAATATAATATACTGTCTGAACTGAGATCAAATATGAAAATTTATATTTACATTTTTATAATATGACCCGTTGAAAAGAGACGAGTGACAGTGACCGCCCCCTAGTCCTAGTCATCAACTGGGCAAAACATCAAGTGGCCTGCGGCAGTAATGCAGCTCCAGAGGATTCGTGCGTGCTGTCTTCACCGTATAAGCCAAATTAAACTGTAACTCACTAAGCTCAAAATACCATCTCTCCTCTGCCCAACAAACACGTTGACTACCTCTCACGTGATGGTAGGACTCACCACCGCCGTTCTATTCGATTCCCTTTCTGCGTTACCGTTGGTCTAACTCATCGACGGTCCATATTTGATATTTCATTTTGGAAGCTCTCCAAAAAGTGGCATTCCTTTTCTGCGTTACCATTGGCCTTCCTTTCTTCCTCTCTGGTTGTGCCACTTGGCAATTCAATCCTTTTTCAAAGAAACAAACAAGAATGGACATCAGTGACAGGTAACCAGTACACATTCCATGCCTGCTTAAATTGATCAACATAGCTAATCAACGTTTTGATTGGAAAAATTGACTTCATGTTCATACTGAATTTCAGGCCACACTTGGTTTCAGCATATTGATGATTTGGCTCGGTTGCTCATCTAATCTGAGGCAAAAACAATTCAATCTTAAATCATTCTAGTAGATAGGGTCATCGTGCCTCAATAACTGGTTTTTTTTTCTCGGTCTGAAAACTAAAATCGTGCCTCTTATCACTAGTTTGGCTAAAGTATTATTACCTTAATCACTATTCGATGCGAGAAATTAAAGTATTACCTTATCACTAATTTCTTAAGTGAAACCTAATTTCAACAAGTGTCAATGTTTATTTTATCGAGTTCAATAAAAAACAATGGAAAATTAGTATCGCCATCAACAACTAATACAATCACATGGTTTTTTTGGTTTATTCTGGAAGAGTGCAATCAGCCTAAAACCACACCATACAGATCACCATGTGAAAGAGAAAAATAACATACAACTCAGCAAATTAATTGACTCCACCTCGTAAGTTGCAGGCTTGCAGTAAATCAACGAACTGATTTTCACTAGTTAAAAGGAATGATAACATCATAGAATGACCAGTAATCATGTGTGTCAGTGTCAGGACCATCAAGTACAACCCAGCGTTCTCTGAGGACTTATGAGATGTCATGTTATCCTAGCTACATCACCAATTTGGCCTAACCTCATTACCAAATATGTCCTACTAGAGTGTAGTTAATTATGAACTACTAATTACAGTAAAAGTAACAAGCACAAATAGAACAAGATTGACATTGAGAAAAACCGAAGTGTTCCTAAGAAATTAGAAGCTGGTGAAAAAAACCTAATACTCGATCTTGTTGTGGATCTCTAGTTCTAACTGACTTGTCATCATCCCTATGGGTTGCGGACTGACAAGATCCGTCTTAATCTCACTGAGGACCACCGAAGGACGTGTCCTGCTTTCGTCTAACCATAAACTCAAATACCATAAATACCCTCAAGAGGATTCATAATACACATACATAGATTAAAATATACCATTGTCAGACAAGGGATACAAACATAATGTTAGTACAAATAAAATACACAATAACATACACAGAAGGGTGATCAGGTGCGCAACAGTACAATCTATGCCTCTACCCCGGAGTCAATCCCTGCCTCTGTATCCCGGCCTGGAGGGTCAATAAAAACATCAAAGTGTGAGTGGACCAAAAATCAATAAGTTATAAACTCATTTTTAAACAACTGTAATATTTAGACCCTCAGTTTTATAAACATGCATGCATATAACTCAAAACGTATGGAAGTAAATCAAACCATATCAAAGCGTACCCACTTGGACACACACGCACACACATATGAGTAACACACAATATAACTTATCCTCAGACATCCGTGATGTCCATAACCAATACCAGTCACAATCTATAATGCTACGCGTGCAACTCAGGATCTCATCTTCGAATACTCCTCAGGATCAACTCAACGACGTCCGGGGTGATATTTACATGAGGTGCCTACCCCAGAACTACCACGTCCGGGACGATATCATAATACTACACTCCTGAGTCTGAGCCTCTCCTTAGAGTCACTCATCTCAAGTAGTGCACCGTGACTACTCCAGGATTCTCGACGTCTGGAGGAGACTAAACGATGCATATAGGACGATATATGTGGAAACATGCATCAAATTCATTTAAAACTGTTTAAAATCGTTTATGTCTCAATTCGAGTCTAAATGCCCGAAACCAACCAAAAATTGTGTCCATAATCATTTTATAAAACTCAATTGCTCAAACCTTATCCTACCAGATCGCTATTCAAATCCATACAAAATTATTATTTCCTTAAAATCCCCGTTTGACTCCAAAATCCGAGTCAAACGGTATCCAAATGGGTCTAAGCCCAAAATCGTGTTTTCACACAAATCTGTAAAATGGTCCATGATCGAATATTTAAGTTCACAAATACCATGATATTAAATCATTTAACTTAAATCATGTAATATAACATGTAAAACAGTTATGCAAGCATTTCAGTTATAAAGAAAGAAAAAAAAAAGGTTCACTCACACTATGTCCACGCTGCGTGCTAATTCTCAGCATTTAATCTATCACCGAGCTAGTACAAGGTCTCCAGACTTGTCCAAATCATGTATAAGGGTCATTAAAATGCTATACAAGCTCCTATGCTAAACTTTCACGAAGCCCGATACCGGAATCGTGTCCCCAACATGCTTCCCGAGAATTTAAACCCTTAACTAACATATCAAACGGTCTCCGATCGACTTGAAACTACCACCAATGGATTTAGAATCGTAACCTTACGAACATGATTAGTTTGAGCTCGAGATTTGTGCCCATGCACCCCCACACGTCAGTTAAACTTATGGTCAACGCTGATGTCAATAAAGTCAACACTGACATCATTGGTCAACGATCAACAGCTGACGTCATGCTTACGTCAGCCTGATAGGTCTGACACGTGCCACGTGTCATCTTTTGATTAGTCCACGTGTCTGACATCTGACTGGACCTGACAGCATGCCACGTGGCATCACCTGATTGGCCACGTGGACTGATAACCTCTGACATATAATGACATGGATTACCACATCATCATCGTCTACCTTGAGACAAGTTGACTCATTTCTCTGCAATGGATCTGACATCTGACATGCTCGATCTCACTCAATTCTAAGCGAATTTTCCCTATTTTTGTTCCTATGTGATCGTATTGGTCTCAGGAAGGGATTTACGAACCCTAAACTAACAAAAAAGGCCTAAAATTTACCTTCCAAGGTTGAACAGTGACGACGAATTTTTAATCGTGCTTTCCTATCGATCCTAGCCACCTTAATCCTTGATTTTTGTCCCTATGAGATCGTACATACCCTAGAAACATTTTCTAATCATCAAAACAGCTCAACAGACCCTAGAATCTAATTCGAATTTTGGGTCCTATTTGGGTTTTTGGGTTTACCTAGTTTGTGACTCCTCCGCCGTGCTCAGCCCTTCTTTGTCATCTCTCACTCGTCCTTTCACTCTTACCCTCTCAAATGAAGAACATAAGATTATGGTATAATGGTTGTGGTGTGGGTTTGTGTGTTTGTGGGTTTTGGGTTACAGAAAACAAAGGAGATGAAGATACATGAACCCATAATTTTGGGTTCCTGGGCCAATTAGATGAGTGACACTTGTCACTCATCTATGGGTCCACTGATATATTTGACCAATCCAAAATAGCCAACTGTACACTCGCCTCGTAATGCCTGAATAGTACCCATATCCGTTTGTGACCCATATCTTTCCCGTCAAATGTCCGATTTCGACGTACTGGCTACCTATAAACTCGTGGCATCTTGATCTACCTAACGGGTCTCGGTCAAATTCAAAGTAATGCCACAGGTCAAAAGTCAATATTTTTCCCCGACAAGAAGCAAAATGGTCATTTCACATAAAATTTCCAAATTTAAATTTAATTAAAATTCCGGGGTGTTACAATCTACCCACCTTACAAAAGTTTCGTCCCTAAAATTCACTCAAATAAATGTGGATATTGTTCCCGTATCAAGGCTTCGGGTTCCTATGTCACCTCTTCCACATTATAGTTTCTCCACAACACTTTTACTGAGGGGATTGTCTTATTCCGTAGGACTTTCTATTTCCAATCCAACATCTGCACTGCTTGCTCCTCGAAACACAAATCTGTCTTGAGTTCCAATGGTTATTTTTCTAGAACATGTGATTCCTCACGCACATACTTCCGAAGTATCGAAACGTGAAATACATAGTGTACTCTCGTAAGCTTTGTGGGTAAGGCTAGTTTGTATGCCACAACACCAACTCTCTCCGTAATCTCATACGGTCTAATGTATCATGGACTTAGCTTCCCACGTCTACCAAATCTGGCAATGCCTTTCTCGGTGATAGTTTCAAGAAAACCCAGTCTCTTACTACGAACTCACGATCTCTCATCCGCCGATCGACATAACTCTTTTGACAATTCGGAGCCGTTTTCAGTCTTTCCTTGATGATTCTAAACTTTTCCCGGGTCATGTCCATGAGATCTAGCGTCAAAATCGCCCTTTCACCTACCTCGGTCCAGCACAATTGCGTCTTGCACTGTCGTCGATATAGTGCCTCAAATGGGGTCATACCGATACTCGCCTAATAGCTGTTATTGTAGGAAAACTCCATCAAGGGTAGGAGTGTCTCCCAAGTATCTTGGAACGGTAGTACGCAGTCCCTCATCATATCCTCCAATGTCTGAATAGTCTTTTCTGACTGTCCATAAGTTTGAGGATGGAATGTAGTACTAAAATGTAGCTTCGTACCAAGGACTCTCTACAAACTCTGTCAAAATCTCGATGTAAACTGCGCATCTCGATCTGACACTATCGACTCTAGCATACCGTGCAACCTGATGATCTCATTCACAAACAATTGAGCTAGCTAGTTCGGTTTAAAGGTTTCACGCACTGGTGGGAAATGCGCTGATTTTGTAAGTATGTCAACAATCACCCATATTCCATCAAATCCGCTTCATATCCTAGGCAGTTTGAATACAAAATCCATGGTGATGTAGTCCCATTTCCACTCAGGGATCGGAAATGACTACAAGGATCCATACAATCGCTACTACTCAGCCTTAACCTGCTAGCAAGTCAGAAATTTGCCCACATACTCTGTGATTTCCCTCTTCATGCCAGCCCACCAATAATAGTCTCTGAGTGTCCGATACATCTTGGTTCCACCAGGATGCATCGCATAAGCTAAACTGTGGGCTTCATCGATCGAGAATCTCTGTCCTCAACCCTATATCTGCAGGTACATATAGTTGATCCTGTTTCATTAACGCGTAGTCATCCCTGACAGTAAAATCATGCCGGTCTCCTGCTTCAACTTCCATTCTCAATATGCACAAGGTAGGATCTTGAAGTTGAGCCTCAATAATTTGGTCAATCGGGATGGGTCTCCCTCACCATCTATTCCAAGAATAACTCTGGTTCGTCGGAGTTCCATTAATAAAAGCAGATACACCACCCGCAGATGAGCTATTAAACTTGCACAGACTTTCTGCTCAAGGAATCTGCTACCACATTTGCCTTTCCAGGGTGATACTCGATCGTGCAATCATAGTCTTTGATCAGCTCAAACCATCGTCTCTATCTCAGATTTAATTCATTTTGAGTGAAAATATGTTTTAAATTTTGATGGTTTGTAAAAATCCTGCACGTCTCCCAAACAAGTAGTGTCTCCAAATTTTCAGGGCATGAACCATTGTCGCCAATTCTAAGTCATGTGTAAGGTCGTTCACCTCGTGTGGCTTCAACTGTTGGGAGGCATAAGCGATAACTCTCTTTTATTGCATCAGCACGCAACTCAAGCCTTACAATGATGTACCAATATATACCTCGAACTCCCCACTGTCATATGAAAGAGCTAACATTGGGGCAAAAGTTAGTCGTCTTTTAAGTTCTTGGAAACTTTGCTCATAGTGTTCATTCCAAACGAAATTATCCCCTTTCCTGGTCAAGCGGGTTAATGGAGTAGTAATCGTAGGAAAACCCTCTAAAAACACCTGTAATATCCTGCTAATCCCACAAAACTTCAGACCTCTATAACGGTCTTCGGTTTCTCCCAGTTGGTCACTGCCTCAGTTTTTTGGGGGTCCACACTAATCCTCTCAGCCGAAATCACATCGCCTAAGAAGTCTATATTGTTTAGCCAGAATTAACACTTGCACAATTTCGCATACAATTGATTACTCAGTCTGTTTAGCACTAGTCTCAAATGTTTTTCGTGCGCTCTAGCACTTTTTGAGAATACCAATATGTCATCAATAAACATGATGAAAAACCGGTCCAAGTATGACCGAAATACTCGGTTCATTAGATCCATGAACGCTGCTAGTGCATTAGTCAACCCAAATGGCATCACTAAAAACTTATAATGGCAATATCTCGTCTTGAAAGCCGTCTTCAGAACATATTCCTCAGCGATCCTCAACTGACGATATCCCGATCTCAAATCTATCTTTGAAAAGTACTTAGTCTCTCTCAACTACTCAAACAAGTCATCTATTCTAGGCAAAAGATACTTATTTCTTACCGTCATTTTATTGAGCTGTCGGTAGTCTATACGCAATCGAAGACTACCATCATTCTTCCTCACAAACAGCATTGGAGCTCCCCAAGGTGATGCACTAGGTCGGATAAATCCCATATCCACAAACTCTTGTAACGGAACTTTCAGTTCTCTAAATTCGAATAGTGCCATACGATATGGTGTCTATGAAATGGGTCTCGTACCTGGAAAAAACTTAATAGTGAACTCAATCTCTCGGTGCGATGGTAGTCCTGGTAAATCCTTTGGAAACACATCCGGAAATTCACACCCCACCAGTATATCCTCGGCTCTCTCTGGCATAGCTTGACAATCCATAATATGGGCCAAATAACCTTGACAGCCTTTCTTTAGTAACTTTTCTACGACTAACGTTGATATCACTACGGAGGGTAACACCCTCTGATCTTCCTGAAAGACAATCTCGGGTAGTTTTGTACTCTGAAAAGTTACCCTCTTATCGTAGCACTCGATAGAGGCACGATGATATGTCAGCCAATCCATCCCAAGGATGACATCAAACTTATGTAGGCCCAGCAGTATAAAGTATACTACCAAATCGACGTCTCCAATCCTTACCAGACAATCCCTCAAGACTTGATTCACAATATATATCTGCCCAGTCGGCATACCTGCGCCTATGTCATAATCCAGTGCAGACACCTCTAGGTTTGCCAACAATGTACACCGCCTCGATATAAATAAATATGTGGTTCCAGGGTCTATTAGAACCTATACATCCTGGTCTAAAATAGGAAGTGTCTATGTCACCAGCTCTAGAGCTACTCTGGCCTCCTGCTGGGTCACTGCAAACACTCGGGTATGTGGTTCAGCTGCTCGACCACACCCTCGTGCTCCCTGATGGCTCCTCAGTTGCCAGTCACATCTAAAGCTGTGCTCGGAGTCTGTCTTGCTGCACTGCTACCTGACCACTGTGGCCACTCCCTCCTAAAATGGCCATCTCTCCACATACAAAGAAAGTCAATGGCCTTGGCCTGCTAGTAGACCCTACCGAAGTACCATTGGTCTGAGAAAACTGCGATACTCTATAACCAGACCTCTGGGTACTCCCGTACTTGCCTGACCGACCGTTGCTTGATGACGACGCTCCACCACTATAACGACTTCCCTTCAGAGCCCTCTAGCTCGAAGGAGAATGCTATAACCATGGCCCGAATCTCTCCTCGCAAGCCCAACTCAAATCGGCGACACTTTTCGGCCTCAGTTCCCACGAATGTAGCATCAAATCGGGATAATCTCTGAAAGCGCTGCTTATTCTCGGCTACTATCATACTCCCCTATTGGAGCTGCAAAAACTCAGCCTTTCTGGCATCCCTGAATGATCTGGGGTAGTATTGCTCTAGAAACATCTCCTTGAAGGCTTCTCAAGTCACTGTCATGGAGTTCTAGCCAGACAACTCTAGTGTGTACCACCACTCGTGAGCATCTCTGCCTAGCAAGAAGGTGGTGAGCAAGACGCGATCCTCTAGAGGGCATCGCATCACAACGAAGATATTCTCGAGCCGAAGGATTCATCGATGAGCACCCTCAAGGTCAGACTCACCACTAAAAACAATAGCACCTAGGCTATGTTCACGCTCAATACTCAAACTCTCCGTATCTTTAGCGAGATCGGCATCAGGCTGTGTAGGGGGTACTTGTCTCTTGGAGGCATAATATCTATTAAGAGGCATAAATTAGTATGATTAGTACGACATATTACGCGTATCAATGTAAAAAGTACATACCACTATCCTAATGCTTTGCTCTGATACTAGGTTGATATGACCCGTCCCAATCCCACTAGGGACCACCAGGGAACGTACCTTACTCCCGTCTGACCATAAACTCAAATACTATAAATACCCTCAAGAGGGTTCATAATACACACACAGAGTTTTAAATATACCATTGTCAGACAAGGGATACAAGCATAATGTAAGTACAAATAAAATATACAATAACCTACCCCGAAGGGTGATCAGGTGTGCAACAGTACAATCTATGCCTCTATATCCCGGCCTGGAGGGTCAATAAAAATATCAAAATGCGAATAGACCAAAAATAAATAAGTTTATTTTTAAACAACTATAATATTTAGACTCACGGTTTTATAAACATGCATGCATATAATTCAAAACATATGGAAGTAAATCAAACCATATAAGAACGTAACCACTTGGACACATAGGCACACACACATGAGTAACACACAATATAACCTATCCTCAAACATCTGTGATGTCCATAACCAATACCAGTCACGATCTGTAATGCTACTCGTGCAACTCAGGGTCTCATCTCCGAGTACTCCCCAGGATCAACTCAACAACGTCTGGGGTGATCTACATGAGGTGCATGCCCTGATCTACCATGTCCGAGAGGATATCATAATACCGTTCTCTTGAGCCTGAGCCTCTACTCGGAGTCACTCATCCCAGGCTGTGCACCGTGACTAATCTAGGATCTTCAACATCTGAAGAAGACTAAATAATGTATACAAGATGGTATATGTGGAAACATGCATCACATTCATTTAACATTGTTTAAAATTGTTTATGTCTCAATAGAAGTCTAAATAACAGTTCAATTGGGCCTATGCCCGAAACTGTCCAAAAATCGTGTCTAGAATCATTTTATAAAACCCAATTACTCAAAACGATCCTACCAAATCGCTATTCAAATCCATACGAAAACCTTCTTTCCTTCAAATCCCCGTTTCACTCCAAAATCCGAGTCAAACGGTATCCAAACATATCTCAAGCCTAAAATCGCGTTTTCAAGTAAATTCGTAAAATCATCCATAACTGATGATTTAAGTTCACAAATACCATGATATCAAATCATTTAACTTAAATCATATAATAAAACATGTAAAACAGTTATGCATGCATTTTAGTTATAAAAAAACAGTCAACTCACACTCGGTCCACGTTGCGTGCTAATTCTCAGCGTTTAATCTATCACCAAGCTAGTCCAAGGTCTCCAGACCTGTCCATATCATGCATAAAGGCCACTAATATTCTATATAAGCTTCTACGCAAAATCGTCACAAAGCCCGATACTGGAAACACGTCCCTGATATGCTTCCGAGGCTTTAAACCCTAACTGACCTATCAACCGATCTCTGATCGACTTGAAACCACCACCATTAGATTTACAACGTCGTAACCTTTCGAACATGACTGGTTTGACCTCGAGATTTATGTCCACGCACCCCCACGAGTCGGTTAAACTTTCGATCAACGTTGTCGTCAACAACGTCAATACTGACACCATCGGTCAATGATCAACGATCAACAACTAATGTCATGACATCAGCTTGACGGGTCTGACATGTGCCACGTGTCAGCTTCTGATTGATCCACGTGTCTGACATCTGACATGCTGACTGAACCTAACAGCACGCCACGTGATATCACCTGATTGGCCTCATGGACTAACAACCTTAGATAGATGATGACATGGATTGCCACGCCATTATCGTTTACCTTGAGACGGGTTGGCCCGTTTCTCTACAACGGGTCAAATGACCACGAACCTGACCCGCCTCGATCTCACTCAATTCTAAGCCATTTTTTCCCATGTTTGCTCCTATGTGATTGTATTGATCCTAGGAAGAGATCTATGAACCCTAAACTAACAAAAAGGCATGAAATTTCCCTTCCAAGGTTGAACATTGGCGACCAATTTTCAATCGTGCTTTCCGGTCGATCCCAGCCACCTTAGTCCTTGATTTTTGTCACTGTGAGATCGTACGTACCCTAGAAACATTTTCTAATCATCATAACAGCTCAACAGACCTTAGAAATCAAATTCGAATTTTGAGTCCCAATTGGATTTTCGGGTTTACCCCATTCCTGACTCCTCCGCCGTGCTCAGCCCTTCTCTGTCATCTCTCAACCATCTTTCCCTCTCACCCTCTTAGATGAAGCAGAAAAGATGATGGTATAATGGTTGTGGTGTAGGTTTGTGTGTTTGTGGGTTTCGAGTTATAGAAAACAAAGGAGATGAAGATATATGAACCCATAATTTTGGCTCCCTGGGCCAATTAGACGAGTGACACTTGTCACTCATCTATTGGTCCACTGAGATATTTGACCAATCCAAAGCAGCCAACTGTACACTCGCCTCGTAATGCATAAATAGTATTTATTCGTTCGTGACCTATAACTTTCCCGTCAAATGTCCAATTTTGACGTGCCGCCTGTCTATGGACTCATGACATCTCAACCTACGTAATCAACCTCGATCAAAGTAAAAATAGTATCCTAGGTCAAAAGTCAATATTTTTTCCTAACTAAGGGCAAAATGGTCATTTTACATAAAATTTCATAATTTAAATTTAATTAAAAGTTTGGGGAATTACACGACGATCTGCTCCCTCTGTCGCACTTGTTGTCTTCCCACACCCTTCTCCCCCTTATTTTCTCAGATTAGTTCTGTCCTGTCGTCGTCCCTATAAGGTTCTATGTCATAGCCCGACCCTCCTCGGTCAGGGACCCGACTCATCTATCACGATATTGTCCGCTTTGAGCCTCCTTGCCTTACCCTCACTGTTTTGTTTTCGGGAGCTCACAGTGCAACTTCCTAGTGGGTCACCAATCATGGAATTGCACCAGCCTCAACTCGCTTAAAGTTGGAGTTTCAACCGAACCCAAAGCCAGTGAGCTCCCAAAAGGCCTCGTGCTAGATAGGTGTGTGCCTACACATTTAAGGGACACCACCATTCCCCTTCCAGACCATTCCCCTCACAGGAATGTGGGATCATTCAACGTTCCCTCCAAGACACGGGCTTTTACAATACACCCCACTAAGGCCCAGCGTCCTCGCTAGCACACTTCCCAGTCAGGATTAGGCTCTGATACCATTTTGTCAGGACCCGACCCTTCTCGACCAAGACCCGACTCATCTAGAACGATATTGTCCGCTTTGGGCCTCCTTTCTCTTGTCCTCACGGTTTTGTTTTCCGGATCTCACAGTGAAACTTCGCAGTGGGTCACCCATCATGGAATTGCACTAGCCTCAACTCGCTTAACTTTGGAGTTCCAACTGAACCCAAAGCCAATGAGCTCCCAAAATGCCTCGTACTAGATAGGTGTGTGCCTACACATTTAAGGCACACCACCATTCCCTTCCCAGACCATTCCCCTCGCAGGAATGTGGGATCGTTCACCATTCCCTCCAGGACACGAGCTTATACAATCCACCCTCCTTAGGGCCCAACGTCCTCGCTAGCACACTTTCAGGTCGAGGTCAGGCTCTGATACCTTTCTGTTAGGACCCGACCCTCCTCGTTTAGGACCCGACACATCTAGCACCATATTATTCACTTTGTGCCTCTTTTCCCTTGTCCTCACAGTTTTGTTTTCGGGAGCTCACGGTGCAACTTCCTAGTGGGTCACCCATCATGGAATTGCACACTTCCTGACACGGGCTCCCTTCTAGACACGGGCTTTTACAATCCACCCCCTTAGGGCCCAACGTCCTCACTAGCACACTTCCTGGTCGGGGTTTAGCTCTGATACCATTCTGTTAGGACCCAACCCTCCTCGGGCAGGACCCTACTTATCTAGCACAGTATTGTCTTCTTTAGACCTCCTTGCCCTTGCCCTCACGATTTTGTTTTCAGGATCTCGCAGTGCAACTTCCCAGTGGGTCACCCATCATGCAATTGCACCAGCCTCAACTCGCTTAATTTTGGAGTTCCAACCGAACCCAAAGCCAATAAGCTCCTAAAATGCCTCGCGCTAGATAGATGTGTGTCTACACATTTAAGGCACACCACCATTCCCTTTCTAGACCATTCCTCTCGCAGGAATGTGGGATCGTTCACCGTTCCCTCTAGGACACGAGCTTTTACAATCCACCCCTTAGGGCTTAGCATTCTCGCTAGCACACTTCCAGGTCGGGGTCAGGCTCTAATACCTTTCTGTTAGGACCCGATCCTCCTCGATCAAGACCCGACTCATCTAGCATGATATTGTCCGCTATGTTCCTCCTTACCCTTACCCTCACGGTTTTGTTTTTGGGAGCTCACGGTGCAACTTCCTAGTGGGACACGCATCATGGAATTGTAACAGCCTCAACTCTCTTATCTTTGGAATTCCAACCGAACCCAAATCCAATGAGCTCCCAAAAGGCCTCGTGCTAAATAGGTGTGTGCCTACACATTTAAGGCACACCATCATTCCCCTTTTAGAACATTCCCCTCGTAGGAATGTGGGATCATTCACCGCTCCCTTTAAGACACGGGCTTTTACAATCCACTCCTCTTAGGGCCCAACTTCCTAGCTAGCACATTTCCCAGTCGGGGTTTGGCTCTGATACCATTCTGTCAGGTCTCGACCCTCCTCGGCCAGGACCCGTCTCATCTAACACGATATTATCCGTTTTGGGTCTCCTTACCCTTACCCTCATAGTTTTGTTTTCGGGAGCTCACAGTGCAACTTTCCAGTGAGTCGCCCATCATGGAATTGCACCAGCCTCAACTCGCTTAACTTTGAAGTTCCAATCGAACCCCAAGCTAATGAACTCCCAAAATGCCTCGTGCTAGATAGGTGTGTCCCTACACATTTAAGGCACGCCACCGTTCCCTTCCCAGACCATTCCCCTCGCAGGAATGTGGGATCGTTATGAACCAACATTCCCTTCGCAATTATGAACCACCCATATCCTTACCTTTTTATGTTGTTTCTGTCGATTTTCAACCTTCTCGGTTTGGTGTCTCCTACTCTCTTGTTTCTCTGTCCCTCTTTTTTTTGTCCCCTGGTCTGAGTTCTAGGGCTGGCCCCTTCGCAGCGGTATCTGCGGTTAACTGCGTTTTGGCTAGCTCCTCTTTGACTTTGTGTAGTTTGATGTACAACTCTCGACTAGTTACTGGGAAGTTAATCAATGCTATCGTTCTTAATCCCACTGATGGGGTTGGTGGTGCTTGTCCATTGTTGGCCTAATGGGGCGATGGTTGTGACCTTAGTGCACCAATATTGGGTGGCCCTACTCCGATTGGGACTACCAGCGATTCGTTCCTCAATCATTTAGGTTTTTTTCCTCCTAGTCTAGGACCGATTCCTGAGGATGTGTGTGATGGTTCCCCTAATGTTGTTATCGATGTTAGGCCTGGTTTGCAAGATTTGAGTAATTCAGGGGCTCCTAGGATTTCGTACTATAATGTAGTTAGGGGCAAGTCTGAAAGTTCTCATGGTCTATCTCAACTTCCATTTGGTAAGCCTAAGGTGGTCGATGGAAGAAAGGATATCTTTCCTCCCTCATGCAGCGACTTGGATGGCAGCCAAAGAGTAGGTAAGCTTCTTGTGGGTTACTTTATTGATTTAAATCTTCCTTATTCTTCTATAAGTATCCTTGCTTAAAAAATGTGGGCAAACCATGGTTTAGTGGAGGTCCTATCGAATGTCGAGGGCTTCTTCTTTCTTAAGTTCCATGATTATTCTGCTTGTACTAGTGTTCTTGAGGATGTCCTTGGTCGTTTTCAGGTCGTATGATTTTCCTAACTCGGTGGAAATCGGGTATGGTTCTCTCTAAAGTTGCACATGCTTAAGTTCCAATTTGGGTTAAGTTTTTCAACGTGCTCCTTGAGCACTGGAACACCGAGGGGTTTGGCCATGTTGCGAATTTGTGTGGAAATAGATTCTTCTAAACTCTTGGTTGATTCTTTTGATTTGATGGTGCCTCTGGAGGATGAGGGATACCTCGGATGGTAGAGGTCCGAGTTAAGTACCAAGGTCGACCTCAGATTTGCTCAAAATGTAAGTCTTTTGGACATTTGGAGCCTAATTTCCCTTTAAGGCCAAAAGTTACACTCAAGCCCAATTCATCTAGGCCTAAACCTATTAGTAAACCCATGGTGTCTAGCTCGGCTCAACCCAGTCCTCTTATTAATCAGCCTCAAGATGTCAGGCCTCCTAAACCCATATTAATTTGCCCAATCCGGCCCAAACCTCTTGATGATAGGCCTCTTATTGATCTTGGACATGCCACTTTCCCCGTTTTTCCTCGTGAGCTAACTTTTCCATCCTATGTGGGTCTAAATGAGAATTTTGTGGACCATACCATTTCTACCTCTAATCCTTCCTCATGCCTGACTCCTATCTTTGGTCTCTAGTGTGTTGGTGTCTTCTTTTACTTGTGGTGTTATGGCTCTAGCTTCCGTGGCCCTTTCAACTTCTCTAAATAATCAATTCCATGCTCTCACGGTGAAAAAAGATGCATCTTAATGCCGAGCCTTTGCCTACTCCTCCGGGAGAGTCAATGTGGTAAAATAATCCGTCTTCTAGTGGGATGGTTGCTCCGGGTTTTTTTGGTCTAGGGAAAAAAAAAGCTAGAAAAAGCCCAAAGCTGGGGGTTTTGGAGGTTTCTCCCGGGCAAGGAATCAACTCTTATTTGATGTCTAAGTTCGCTTGCTAGAATATGAAGGGGCTATATAGCCTATCTCGGCAATTGGCCGTTGGAAATTTCATCGATCGTAATAAATTGATTTTTATTGGTTTAATGGAGACTAGAGTTAGGCAACTTAATGGAGACTAGGGTTTTCGGCGCATAACTATGATCATCATGTTAATGGGCGCATCTAGATTGGGTGAAAACCTGCTCTTGTTTCTGTGGTTGTGGAGGATTCTTCTATGCAAGTGATTAATTGTAGAGTCTCGATATGTGAGTCTGGTTCTTTTTTTTTTTGTCTTTTGTTTACGGAGCGAATGATGGTACCATGAGAAGAGAGTTGTGGTCTTGCCTGTCTTCCTTTGCAAATTTTGTGGGTAGTGCTCCGTGGGCTATTCTTGGAGATTTTAATTGTGTGAGATTCCTGAATGAAAGTGAACGTGGTGCAGATATTTGTTTGGGTTCACTGAGGGAGTTTTGGGCGTGCTTGGTGGAGTGCAGTTTGGACGACCTACGATGTGCGGGTAGGCAGTTAACGTGGTGTAACCACCAATATGGTGGTGCTCTCTCCAATCGGAAGTTGGATCGCATTAAGGTTAATGACAATTGGTTATCTTCCTTCCATAATAGCTCTTGTTCGTTCCTCACCCCTGGGAGCTCCGATCATTGCCCTAGTGTGGTGGACCTTGGCGTGGGTCCATTCAACCGTAAAGTTCCTTTCAAGTTTATTAATTTCTATGTTGATTATGTTGATTTTTTTAATACTATGGAGCATGCTTTTTGTGTCCATATTCGAGGTTCTTATCAGTTTCAGCTTATGAGTCATCTCAAGGTTGTTAAATGAAGCTGAAGAGGCTAAATTGGGCTCCCTTATCTAATGTTGGTGAGGCAGTTGTGGCTGCTAAGGCTGAGCTTGATGCTTGCCAATCAGATTTATTATTGTCTCCTCGGGATTCTTTTTTGGTTGATAATGAGAAGAGACTGATTAAGCAATTTGAGAGGTGCTTAATTCGTGAGGAGGGCCTTACTAAACAAAAATCTAGCCTAAATTGGGTGAAGGATGGGGGCCGTAATGCTTCCTATTTTCATAATGTTGTGAAGAAATGGACTAGTAGAAATCGCATCTCTTCAATTTACTCGAGTGATGGTGTTTTAATCCAAGATGTGGATGGGATTAAGAATGAGGCCGTTTCTTATTTTTAGACTCCTTGGTCCCCAGGATTCAGGTTCTTTGGGTGATTGGAGCTCCATTGTGCCCAACTATATCTCTATGGGTCAGGCTCAGGATCTAATGGTTAACTTTTCTAATAAGGATATTCGGGTAGCGTATTTTGGTCTGAAGGCAAATAAGGATCCGGGTCATGATGATTTCAATGCCCTTTTCCTCCATCGGGTCTGGTCGATTGTTAGAGCCCATATAATTAGGGCGGTTTGGGAATTCTTCCAATCTTCCTCTTCACTTGGGGAATTTAACGCTACTATCCTCTCTCATATTCCCAAAGTCCCAATCCTAACTCTATGGGTGACTTTAGACCTATTTCTTGTTGTAATACTATTTATAAAATTATTTCTATACTAATTGTTGGTCGTATTAAGTAGGTTCTTCCCTCGATTATGTGTAATGCCTAGACGACCTTTATTAGGGGCAGACGTATTGGTGATAATATTCTACTTGTTCATGAGTTGTTTAGGGGCTATCATTTGAATGCTAGCTTTCCTAGATTTGCTATTAAGGTGGATATCCACAAGACCTATGATTCACTTGACTGGAATTTCTTGTTGGAGGCATTGAGAGCGGTTAATTTTCATGATCGTATGATTGGTTGGATCAAGAGCTGTATTTCCTCCACTAGGTTTTCGGTGGCTGTGAACAGTGAGCTTGCTGATTTCTTTCCTAGGAAGTGAGGGCTTAGGCAAAGGGACCCAATATCTCTTTTACCTTTTTGTGATAGCTACATAGATGTTTTCTGTTTTACTGAGGAGTCGTATTGTTGCTTGTCCTAGTTCTTGTATCATTAATGTGGTGACAAGATACGCCTTTCCCATATTACCTTGGTTGATGACCTAATTTTATTTTCTTATAGGAACCAAAGTTCTATTCGTGTGTTAAAGTCTGTTTTAGACAGTTTCTCCTTAATGTTGGGTCTTCATCCAAATTTGAGTAAGTGTGAGGCTTTCTCTTCTAGGTTGAGTGTTTCTAATAGGACGTTGGCTCTTCGATGTCTCAGGATTCCTCCTGGTGTGCTTCCTATTCGTTATTTGGGCATTCCTCTTATCTCTTCTAAGTTATTCTACTCTGATTGTGCTCATCTATTGGAAAAGGTTACATCCCGTATTAGGAGTTAGGAGCACAAAGTGTTAACTTTCGCAGAGAGACTAGTTTGAGTGAAAACTGTGCTTTTTAGTATCCAGGTTTTTTGGGCCTCCCACTTATTTATTCCAAAGAGTTATGGGATTCATAGAGATGCTAGACAAGTGAGGTAATTTCTGGCTCTTATTAGTGTTGGCCTACTTTCCTCAATGGCTTCTTACGTGTTATTCAAGCTGATTCTGAGTCTATTCCTATCTCCTCACTTGGCTCTAATGGTGTGTTATGGTCTTTATGTAGTAAAGGGTCCTTTTCCTCCTCCTTGTCGTAGGTGCTGCGGGACTCCTGGCCTCTCTGTCCTTCGGCTAAGCTCGTGTGGTTTTCTACTTCCATTCCTCGCACTGCCTTCATTCTTTAGCTGGCTATTAGATTGAAGTTATCGACCTTCAATTGTATTGGGCACTTCACTGCCTAGTCTCGAGTAATATTTGGAGGTCGATTTTGAGTAAGAGTGGGATTCCTTTTCTTTTTCCCCCATGACCCTCCTTTATTGCTAGAGTTGCTGCAAGCTGAGGTGGATCTTCCTTGAAAGCTGTGGCCTTCAAGATCTCTTGCAACTACTGCTTATGGTTTATGGAGGGAGCGGAATTTTAGTGTGTTTACTTCTAAGTGTACACCTACTCATGTTATTCTTCTGTCCATTTTTAATATGATTCGTAACCATCTCTCTTCTCAATTTTTCCCCTACTACAAATGTGCTTCTTCTAAGCTAGCTAGTGGCTGGTTGTTTGCCTCCTTTTGGTGGCTTTTTCAGAGGTTCTAACTTCTGTCTCCTTTAGGTTTGGTTAATATAATTTACTTACCCAAAAAAACAACAAAAGAACATGATTGACAGACAAAGCACATTATAAGGCAGATCATACCTAAATTTTTGGTCTTCCCAATCCTATTGCCTATTTACAACTCGAGGACCTACTTCATATTTTACAATTATAAGGAGCTTCTAAAACTGGGAACTACTGCAGTGACTATATTTCAGAGGCATAACTAACTTTTCAATACAGATTTCGTCTTACATTCTTGCCCCGGTTTCCTACAGGTTACAATATCTGCCAAATCTAACTGTATTGTCAAAGTTAATTCAGGAATTCTAAAACTTCAAAATAATTGCCTTGGAAGTAATGATTTGGTATACAATTTAAACCACATTTCTCACCTTTAGTAAAAACTCAAAACAAGATCGACTAAAACTTCCAAATTTTGCATTTTAACGTTCATTTGGGGCTGGCAGTCTAAACAAGGAACTTTTGGTGTTGTAGTTAAGCCTCACATAGAGGACCATTGAGTTTAAGGAAATCAAGAGCCACTGATTATTCATCTTTGATAATTACAGCATTAGAAACTAAATTGTGTATATCATCTAGCCCACTTTTATTATTTTGATGTATATGCTACTACTACACATCCTGTCCATCATTATATACAAAATTACAAATAAATGCTTACTAGATCATCTTCTAAATCGCGGGCCCTTGTCCGGTCGGTTCCTTTCATCCCATACAGAAGCCCAGAAGAAAAGAGACATCCAAAAAAGAACAGCAAAGAAGATTTGTACTTTGCCCCGAAATTTGGAGAACGACTCTGCAAGACCTGTTGAAAAAAAAAAAAAAAATTCAAGTAGGCCAGTGCAATGCTTCAAGTCTATATGTTCAAATTGGGCCTAAGCAAGAAGGAAACAGTCACAAGATTCTGACAAGCCTGAAAAATGAATTCATATGCGAGAGACAAGTGGTCGTATCAGTAGAAGTGAGCATGTATCCCTTTTGAACGTTGTAAAACATATGCAAACAACATTACAAATTAGTTAAAACATTTGTTAGAAGAGCAAAGAGAAGGAAATAGGTGGAGCTGGGAGGGAGTTCCCACCAACCAAATAATTTGTAATCTACAGCTAAATCGATTTACTTATGGCAACATGTATATGGCTGAGCTTAAACGCTTAGTTGTATTTAATTTCATCCTAAGTACAACCCAATGTTAGCTCTCCCATATGCGCTTCTCTTGATTTACCACCAGTGAACCACAAATGAAAGCTCCACCTTTCAGTAATCAGCACATGCACAATTGCATTGCTATTTTATAATTACACATTTAACAATACATTGGATTGATCAGATCCAAACCTCAATTTGGTGTAATTCAAACCCACTTCAACACAATCTAAATTGTCAGCGCAATATCAAGTACAAATGCTTAGGAAGTTTGGAGTAGTTCAGCATAATATTTCTGTAGAAGTTATAAGTGATCAAATAACTTAGAACCTAAACTACCATGAAGCTCAGCCAAAAAATAAGGGATAAACCAGGCATTGAAATGAAACCCCTGACCCCTGACTCAAACCCGAGACCCAGAACGCAAACTAGGACTGTTAACCCAAAACCTGGACCCTATTATACAATCAAAGACAGATTCATCCAGTCATTCTTTCCTCAAACACTTTATATGGTATCAGCGATGAAGCTAATAGGCAATTCAGAGTCACATCTGTCAATTTCTTGTATATTCTGAGTCTTTCTTACAAACAAATTCGTCTTTCATTCAAACTTCAGCTATTTGTAGCAAATACCTGTAACCTCATTCAATTAAAGTTAAAATCCACAAACTTTGAACCATGGAGGTACCAGATACAGTCCACGCTGAAATCATACCATAGTTGCTTACATTGATTTCAGCATGTGGTGAATGATAATATTTGCTGGTTTCCCATTATGCCCGAAAGCTTCAATTATCGCATCATAATATTTGTTAGTTTACCATTATATGCCCAAAAGCTTAAATTATTGGGACGATGCAACCCAACAATTGTTTTACTCCACCCACAACCAACAAAATGTCAAGCAGCCAGAAACACAAACAGTTCTCTCAAGACAAACAACTAATTAAAGATTACCGAGATGAGGACCTCACCTATCCCACGAACATCTCTCCGATACAATCCAATAATACAATGATCTCTCATTCCTAAAAAACAAATGGTTAACCTACTAATTTAGTACTCTGGAAATGACACATTTGTTAATGACCTCAGGTACTCCTCAAATTCCCAACCCATCTGTTTTAACAGCATACTTGTTTTGCTTTCTCCAATTCTCATACATTCGTCCATAACAACAACAGATTATATTCAATCATTCTATTTTCATCTTCCATATACCCAATAATGCGATAAATCCAACCATATCATTTTTTCAATAATTAGTCACACTGTTGGATCATGTTTTACAATACAAAGGAACATCCGGTGATTCATTTCAGAATATATCTGAAAGATGTTGAGTGGGTAAAACAGGACTCTCAGCAAGATATACATCTATTACACATTTCCAAAGACTCTATGTGATGGATGTCAGTCTACCACATGCAGAACCAACACATCTATTAGGCTGGCTTATGGGGCATATTTTGTGAAACTCTGATGCAATACATTACACCTCTACTTTAAAAGCTCCTTTAAAATTGCTTGAAATTATGAGAATATTTTACATCAACGTTGCCAACAAAGATCTTCAGAGCAAAATGAGGCCGAGGATGGTAAGTGTTAAATAAGAGATAGGTTGGATACTGTAGGGACTGTGCTAAAAAGATTCATTAAGGCACAAATTTGGAATGAGTATGCCTGCTGCAGCCTTTAGCAATGGCGACTCTTCAATTATCACATTGGGATAATAAAGTAGCATGACCTAGTTTTATAGTATCCTAAAATGGCTTTAGGTATACGGTGCAAATTCTATCATTAGAATGAAAAAAATTTGCACAAAATAAAGTATCTAGCTCCAAGAGCATCTCTAAGGGTGCCACATTGCCATACTTTAGCACATTGAAATGTCATATTAGTTATATCTCGATACATCTACTTAAATGTTCATGTCATTTCAGCACATCGATACCTTTCCAACTGCCATTTTCTTTCTACCATTCTTCCAACTTCTTTTTCAAGTAACATCCTTGGTCTTCCATTCCTTCAACTCAATCCATATCATATTAATTACAGCAGATTCGGATCAGACTCCATTCATGGCCCTAACCATATTAATTGTGCCAATCATATTTTTGGCACACCCAAGTGGAAACAATATTAAAATTTGCAAACGCATAACCAAAGTGATATCTCAAATTTTAGTATATCCATACATTTTCTTTCAGTGCTGCTTCATATTTTTGGCACACCCAAGTGGAAACAATATTAAAATTTGCAAACGCATAACCAAAGTGATATCTCAAATTTTAGTATATCCATACATTTTCTTTCAGTGCTGCTTCATATTTTTGGCACACCCAAGTGGAAACAATATTAAAATTTGCAAACGCATAACCAAAGTGATATCTCAAATTTTAGTATATCCATACATTTTCTTTCAGTGCTGCTTACATTTTACCACGGTTCTATTGAGTCCATTGACCAAAAATCCCAAAAGATGACATTTCCTTTTCCAGTGCCAAGCTTGAAATAGGAATGGCATATAGCCATCTTTGGCATGCTAAAGCCATGGAGGTAGATGGACGCCACCTTGATAATTAAATAATTTTATTATTTTTTATTCCCATGAATATTAATCAATTGAATAATTTGTTGACAAATAGAATCTTACTTATAAACCATCGAAGTAAAATACCGCATGTTTGACATTTATGTGTCAAATCATGCATATTTAACATCTAGCATGCTATAAAATATTTAACATCTTGGTTGGAAAAATATATATAGCATCGGCAGGTCCAACAATAAGCGTCTTACAGCTAACTGCCAATGATTGTGCTAAACTTATCGTTCCAATGTTAATTATTGCAGTACTATACTTAAATGCTATAGCCTAGAAGAAAATTCACTACACGAATATCTTCAATTCGTCGTGCATATATCTCATGTCAATTTGCAACACTCACTCTGAAAATTATAAATTTAGAAGTATAATACTAGTAACTGCCACCATTTGTACACTCGCGCATAGTCTCAAATTATGCTATATATTATTAGAAATAAAAATGAATCTGTATTTTAGCAGAATTCGGAACGTTCATATCCTATGCACATCAAATAACAGATCACGGGAGTGTAAGCCACTAAAACATTGGAAGTTCTAATTTTTTTCCAAAACACAAGCAAAGTCCTTTATTTTCTAGGACACCCATGCGATTCCCATTTCGCTATTAGGTTCCAAACCTAGAACCTCAATTCCATGGAAAGGAAACTATCCGGTCCTACTTTTACGAATTATAAAAACAATATAAGTACTAGCTGTACCTGTGAGACTAGTCTCGTCGGATTCCGGGGGAGGCATAGGGGGACCGGAATTGGAGGCAAGGCAACGACAGGCGTTATAAGGAAGAGCGGCGGGTTGACGGCGAGGATGAAGCGGAAACGCAAAGACGTGATTCGTGGAAGTGAAAGGAGTGAGGTGGCGACGGGTGCAGGGGATTGCGAAAGAGAGAAGGAAGAGAGAGCTTGGGAAGGGGCGTGGCAATGGCTTGTTTGTGTAGTGATACTGTGTCGAGGAAAGGAGAGATGGTGCCATTTTCGGAAGCTTTGCTTTTGGTCGAATTGGAAGTTCTGTTTGGTGTTTTAAGCCATCAGCGATTTATATCGGTGGAAGAGGAGGTTCCTAGCTACATTGCATAGCTGGGAGTATTAGGACTTGGGGTGAACCATATTGCGCATATATATTCAATCTAAGGCCCAAAAATATGCATTGGGCCCTCCTGGCTCTTCCGCCAGAGCCCACCTACATTGTATAGCTAGGAGTATTGGGACTAGAGGTGAACCATAGTGTATATACAATCTAAGGCCCAAGCAATATTCATTGGGTCATCTTCGATCTTGGGTCAGAGCCCGTATTGCAGATGGGCTAACATTAAAATATGAAAATCAAAACGTCATTATACTCTGAGTTGCTTTTTTTTTTTTTTTAATCAGAAATTCGGGTTTTTACTTTTTATCCCATTTGTGCATTGGAGATCAGTTAAGAATAGGAATGATTTTTTTAAGGGTGTAGGTAAATTTTTATCTTCTATGGGTATAAATAAGTTTTATATCCATTCAGACTTCTCCTCAATTTTTGAGAGTTTACTCAAACTCTGCCCATTAGAGAATGAGTACCCATGATATTTTACATTTACTTTTCAATTTTTTCCTCTGTGTTTCATTTTTTTTTACTTCTAATTTTTTTATCCCTTCCAATTTATTTTTCTTTTCATTTTTCATTTTTCTTTTCATTTTTATTTTATTTTTTATTTTCATTTATCTTCAACTTTTTATTTTTAACTTCTAATATTTTTTCCATTCAATTTCGTTTGTTTTTTTTTCATTTTTTTTTTCAAATTCTCTCAATTTCTACTAGAGTTTCTGTTACAACCCGTCTTGAAATTTAAAGTGAGAATTAGTAAATGATCAATTTACCCTTATATCCTTAATTATCAAAATTTGTCGAGTTGACCAAGGCTAGTGAGGGAGTTATTTGAGAATTTGACTCTGAAAACTTTCCAATTAAATGAAGAATGAGTAGAAAACGTTGAAATGGAATTCAAAACTTGAAAACAAAACTCGTTAGAAATTTCATTATAAACAATTTTTAAGAATTTATAAAACTCCCTTTAAATTATTTCATAGTTGTGAAATCTTGAAAAATTTATATAGTTTACGTTGATTTTTGTTAAATCATTTAAAACGAATGATTTACGTTCTTAACAAAATTTTGATGTTAATATAAATTTGTAACATTTTTATGTTTAATTTTTTTGATGAAAGATGAAATAGCTGATATTTAATTGAAATAAAGCAATTTTAAATAGTAATACCTAATAAACCAAAATAATAATAATAATAATAATAATAATAGTACGAATAGAAAGAAAATAAATTAGTAAAGGGAAGAAAGAGTGTTAAAAATTCATATATAATTTGAAGAATGGATAAAGAATATATTTTGAATTTAATGGGTATTAAATACCCTCAATACCCATAGGTAAACCCATACCCTGCCAATTAGATGATGGGTAAAATTTTACCCATCTAGTTTCTACCCATTTCAACAATACCCATGGCTACCCATGCCCATGGGTAATTATGCTCATCCCTAGTTAAGAAGTAAAATGAAGAAACTAGAAAGTATCCGCATAGTCGAATTTTGTATTTTGAGTTACTTAATTCAGGTTTTTTCTTGTATGCATTGGAGAGTAAAATGAGGACAAAATGTAACAACCCGTCCCGAGAATTGGGATAAGTAGAGTGATTAAGGTGCGATTAGTAAGGTTAATCAAGGGTTAGGTGGTCCCGAGGGGTCCGGGAACCTAGAATGACGATTTTGCCCCTGGGTCGGGCAGAAGTGTTGACTTTTATTTCGGGTGGTCAAATGGGAGTTGATCAGTGACCAGGACGTAGTTGAGGACGTTACGCATCCTTAGGCAGGTGGCACGCCCGATTCCGACATCCGAGGAGGAAGTTGTGATGTTCGGAAGGTTGAGGGCATAACCGTAATTTTGGAAAAATAGGGGGAAAAGTTGACTTTTTGAATAATCGAGTTTTGGTACGTTAACCTAGGATGGTTAGGTAGATCTCATCGTCCTGAGTTCGATGACAGGCGGCACGTGTTCATCGGACTTACGAGGTGTGAGATACGGGTCTAGAAGGGTAGTGGCAAAACCGTAAAAAAATAAGTTAACAAGAAGGGTAATTTGGTCTTTTTGCACCTGGGGATTTGTGCAGAAAGAAGCAGATGAAGGGTTGAGATTGGGCCACATGGGTGAGAGAGAGTGGGGGATGGTGACATGTGGCAATTGTGTAGAGGGTTCTGGTTGAATCCTGTACATACACGGCCCAAATATTTGTGGTGCAACCGTGCAGTGCCCGTGTGAGTGTTCTTCGACACAGAGAGAAACAGAGGGGGAGAAGCGAGAAGATTGAAGGTTGATCGAGGGTGCTGGTGAGTTTGTGACTGTGTGTGGGTGTTCAGAGAGTGAGAGGGAAGCAGGGAGGAGGTGTGGAAGTGTTGGCCGTGTGTGTGAGGGGAGTGAGGGCCACGGGAAAAACCAGAGTGCACAGGGAAGACGTGAGTGTTTTTGGGCGGTGTTGTGGCCGTGATTGATCAAGAAAGGCCAGAGGAAGTGTCCAAAGGCTGGAGGTGGACGGGGGGAGCTACTGCCTCACGGCTGAGCTCGCGACGGCGATCGGAGGACAGGTAATTGCTCATCCTTTTCTACTTGCTCTGTTTAGTCGTTGAGTTTCAAGTCGAGAGTCGTGAGTCTAGAGGTCGAATCGAGGCCCATAAGCAGGTCTAGGGGGCTCAGTGGAGGTCTGGGATTCTATTGGTTCTGTTGCCGTGACGGGGAGGTACACGGCGGAGGATGGCACGACAGAGGTATTCTGGTGCTCTGTTTTGGCCGTGGGTTCCAACGGCGAGTCGTGACGTTTGGGCAGGAGTCGACGGCCAAGGTGGGTCGGGTTAGACTTAGAAGAGGTCTAGGAACCGTCTGGTGTTGCCACCATGACGGGGGGTGACCGGAGTGGCTGGATCGGAAAACAGGGGAGTTTGGGGTTGTCTGGTTTCGAGTTCAGTCGACGGGCTAGGGACAGTGTCGAGGTGAACGGAGTTGGGGAATCAATAGGGAAGGACTGGACGATGAGAATGGTGAAGAGAGGGAAGGAAATAGTGCAGGCACGGCGGTGAACCGCTGACGCCGGTCTGTGTTGCAGGCGACTGTGGCGAACCGGGTTGGCTAGAGGTAGCCGATGCACTGTAGCAGCGCGTGAGGGCCACGCGCAGCCACTTTGGGCGGCGCGTGGGGGCGCGTGCGACGGCGATGGGGAAAACGATCAACAGGGTTTTTGGTCTAGGAGTTGTAGTGAGTCCATTGGAAGTGGTTTCGGGTCAATCGGACGTCGTTTGAGTTTAGTTCCGCGAGGGTGAAAGTTTAAGGTCTCGGGTTATTACGTGTTCGAATCGGGGAATTTTGAGGGAATTTAGGTGAACTTTCCTAGACGTATTAGTGACGTAACTTGACGGTGTTTGACAGGATCGGGATTTCCCGAGGAAGCCGAGGAACGGGCTGGACGTTCGGGACGCGAGTAGGGCTCAGTACTGTGAGTGGACCCTTTCTCTAAACTCGAGCATGCATAACTGTTTTCTATAATTGTTTTATGATTTTGATTATGATTCTATGTTTATTGAACATGTTTTGGTTGGTTTTACATTGTTGCACGTTTTTCGAGAAAATACGGTATTTGGCACGTTTTACGAGAAATGTCGATTTCTGAGGAAAATGCCAGGGTTTTGGGATTTTTAAAGGATAATTAGTTTGATTGTTTACAAAGGGATTTTGCAACATGCTTTGGTGATTAAATGATTTTCGGAAAGTGGATTCCGGATTTGGATTCGGAATGACGGTTTTGGATGCCGGAAGTGTATCAGACCAGTGATTTCGGATTCGGGTTTGGATATGGATTGGTAAACGGTTTTCAAATGGTTTTGGGATTGGATTTGCTGGATCTGGTTATTGGGTTTAAAGACCCGGATATATGTGACGGGGGACCGGCCGGATTGGGTTTAAAGACCCGGATTGAGTTTAAAGACTCGGGAGTTTAAAGACTCGGATATATATTGATTTCCCCCCGTAGGCCTTGATTTTCCCCCATAAAACAATTATAGAAAACAGTTATGCATGCTCGAGTTTAGAGAAAGGGTCCACTCACAGTACTGAGCCCTACTCGCGTCCCGAACGTCCAGCCCGTTCCTCGGCTTCCTCGGGAAATCCCGATCCTGTCAAACACCGTCAAGTTACGTCACTAATACGTCTAGGAAAGTTCACCTAAATTCCCTCAAAATTCCCCGATTCGAACACGTAATAACCCGAGACCTTAAACTTTCACCCTCGCGAAACTAAACTCAAACGACGTCCGATTGACCCGAAACCACTTCCAATGGACTCACTACAACTCCTAGACCAAAAACCCTGTTGATCGTTTTCCCCATCGCCGTCGCACGCGCCCCCACGCGCCGCCCAAAGTGGCTGCGCGTGGCCCTCACGCGCTGCTACAGTGCATCGGCTACCTCGAGCCAACCCGGTTCGCCACAGTCGCCTGCAACACAGACCGGCGTCAGCGGTTCACCGCCGTGCCTGCACTATTTCCTTCCCTCTCTTCACCATTCTCATCGTCCAGTCCTTCCCTATTGATTCCCCAACTCCGTTCACCTCGACACTGTCCCTAGCCCGTCGACTGAACTCGAAACCAGACAACCCCAAACTCCCCTGTTTTCCGATCCAGCCACTCCGGTCACCCCCCGTCATGGTGGCAACACCAGACGGTTCCTAGACCTCTTCTAAGTCTAACCCGACCCACCTTGGCCGTCGACTCCTGCCCAAACGTCACAACTCGCCGTTGGAACCCACGGCCAAAACAGAGCACCAGAATACCTCTGTCGTGCCATCCTCCGCCGTGTACCTCCCCGTCACGGCAACAGAACCAATAGAATCCCAGACCTCCACTGAGCCCCCTAGACCTGCTTATGGGCCTCGATTCGACCTCTAGACTCACGACTCTCGACTTGAAACTCAACGACTAAATAGAGCAAGTAGAAAAGGATGAGAAATTACCTGTCCTCCGATCGCCGTCGCGAGCTCAGCCGTGAGGCAGTAGCTCCCCCCGTCCACCTCCAGCCTTTGGACACTTCCTCTGGCCTTTCTTGATCAATCACGGCCACAACACCGCCCAAAAACAGTCACGTCTTCCCTGTGCACTCTGGTTTTTCCCGTGGCCCTCACTCCCCTCACACACACGGCCAACACTTCCACACCTCCTCCCTGCTTCCCTCTCACTCTCTGAACACCCACACACAGTCACAAACTCACCAGCACCCTCGATCAACCTTCAATCTTCTCGCTTCTCCCCCTCTGTTTCTCTCTGTGTCGAAGAACACTCACACGGGCACTGCACGGTTGCACCACAAATATTTGGGCCGTGTATGTACAGGATTCAACCAGAACCCTCTACACAATTGCCACATGTCACCATCCCCCACTCTCTCTCACCCATGTGGCCCAATCTCAACCCTTCATTTGCTTCTTTCTGCACAAATCCCCAGGTGCAAAAAGACCAAATTACCCTTCTTGTTAACTTATTTTTTTACGGTTTTGCCACTACCCTTCTAGACCCGTATCTCACACCTCGTAAGTCCGATGAACACGTGCCGCCTGTCATCGAACTCAGGACGATGAGATCTACCTAACCATCCTAGGTTAACGTACCAAAACTCGATTATTCAAAAAGTCAACTTTTCCCCCTATTTTTCCAAAATTACGGTTATGCCCTCAACCTTCCGAACATCACAACTTCCTCCTCGGATGTCGGAATCGGGCGTGCCACCTGCCTAAGGATGCGTAACGTCCTCAACTACGTCCTGGTCACTGATCAACTCCCATTTGACCACCCGAAATAAAAGTCAACACTTCTGCCCGACCTAGGGGCAAAATCGTCATTCTAGGTTCCCGGACCCCTCGGGACCACCTAACCCTTGATTAACCTTACTAATCGCACCTTAATCACTCTACTTATCCCAATTCTCGGGACAGGTTGTTACAATCTACCCACCTAAAAAGAATTTTGTCCCCGAAATTCCACAGCTAGTTCCCGACACCTAACGTCTCCTACCCTGTAATCAACACTAGGTCAATAACAACCTCTCCTGGGTTTCCTGTCTATCATCTCCACCTTGGGTATTTCACTCCATCCCCAACTACTGTTACCACAGCCTACCCTAGCTATGTAACAACTACATGGTGTACGCAAGGGAAACTCTATGAACAGAAAACAAAGGTATTATACAATACCTCATGTCACAGTACCCGACAGAAGTCATAGAGTGCATCCTCGTATACCACCACCCATCTCCCTCGGCTACTATTCCGGCCACAGTCGGACTAACTCCACAAAGTCCTAAAGGCAAACTCTAGCTTGTGGGTTCTCTCCTTCCACAGTCTCCAATTGATCAGTTATAGTCACTCCTTCCCTATACCTTCCGTCACCCTACTACGGAACTTAACTCCTAGACTCTACCCCAAAATCCAAACACCAAACCAACAGGACAACCCAAAAGCAAAACAAGTACCTGTCTCCGTATCTGGTGTCGACTGACCCTCCTGCTGCGTCATCGAGAACACCCGGGCCTGAGATCCTGACGCTCTACCACGTCCCCTTGAACTACTCGTGGCTGTGCCACCACCTCCTCTAGTGCCCGCTGTCCCTGATGCTGTACTCTGTCCGGACTCCGCTACTCCTCTGCCTACACCACCTTCCTGTGGCAACAGTGGACACTCACGTCGAAAATGACCTCGCTCCCCGCAGTAGAAACACACATTCCAGTCTGGTCCACTGCTCGGTCTCCCTGTGGACGCTACTGACGTCGCACTCGCTTGCGGAGTCGGCGGTACTCGATAACCCCAAAATCCTGAACTCTGGGCACTACCAGGCCTACCAAAACGATCATCGCCCGACGAGGACGATCCACCGAAATTACCTCTTTTCGGTGTCCGCTGGCTCGAAGCTCCAGGAATAGAAGGTTCCCGGCGTCGCACCGGCAAACTAGCCTCAACTCGCACCGCAGCATCCGACAAGTCTCGAAGGGTAGCAAAAGATCCAGCTGTCACTACGGCTCGAATCTCACCTCGCAAACCCAACTCAAACCTACGGCACTTCTCGGCTTCAGTGGCCACAAAAGCAGGAGCAAACCGAGACAACATCTGAAACTTCCGTTCATACTCTGCCACGGTCATATTCCCCTGCTGGAGCTGCAGAAACTCCGCCTCCTTGGCATCCCGGAAAGAACGAGGATAATACTGCTCCAAAAACCGTTCCCTGAACGTCTCCCAGGTCACACTATGGACATCCCAACCGGACAACTCGAGGGTATACCACCACTCGTACGCCGCACCATCTAGTAAAAAGGTAGCCAGCAACACTCGTTCCCCCGGCGGACAATGCATCACCGCAAAAATCCGCTCCAGTCTAGTAATCCACCTCTGGGCTTCCTCAGGATCAGCCCCACCACTAAAAGTAGTAGCCCCGAGCCGCTGGGCTCGCTCAATCGTGGCACTCTCCGTCTCTCTGGCTACTTCTTCAGGTTGTGGAGAGGGTCTACGTCTCGGAGGCATCGTCAACCGCACACTGAAAGAGGCATAGAAGTAGTCAAACAACTGAAACACAACCTCACAAACCGACAGACCCAACAAACTCGACAAACCTATGCTCTGATACCAATTGTCAGGACCCACCCCGGTTTCACCCCGAAACCCGAGGTAAATCCCACTCCCGTCTGACTCCCCGACGCAAAACTCAAGTAAAACTCACTCAATCCAGTCAAACGCAGGAGTAATTAGACACAATGTCCCGAAGGTAGCATTTACAGAACATGGTACGAACATACAAAGAAAATAAAACCGATAACTACACGCACACGGAAGCCTTTAATCTACTCTGGGAACTCTCACGTCACTTCTATGCCTCAGACTCTGTCTCGACGTCAAAACCCCGCGCTCGCTCCACAACCTGGAGGGCAATTTAAAACAGAAAATGTGAGTGGACCAAAAAGTACAAAAGTTCAAAACCATGATTTTTAAAGGATAATTAGTTTGATTGTTTACAAAGGGATTTTGCAACATGCTTTGGTGATTAAATGATTTTCGGAAAGTGGATTCCGGATTTGGATTCGGAATGACGGTTTTGGATGCCGGAAGGGTATCAGACCAGTGATTTCGGATTCGGGTTTGGATATGGATTGGTAAACGGTTTTCAAATGGTTTTGGGATTGGATTTGCTGGATCTGGTTATTGGGTTTAAAGACCCGGATATATGTGACGGGGGACCGGCCGGATTGGGTTTAAAGACCCGGATTGAGTTTAAAGACTCGGGAGTTTAAAGACTCGGATATATATGGATTTTCCCCCGTAGGCCTTGAGTTTAAAGACTCGGGAGTTTAAAGACTCGGATATGATTAAGGCCTGGATTGAGTTTAAAGACTCGGGAGTTTAAAGACTCGGATAGATCCAGCAGGTTTGATCGGGAAAATGATAATTTGATGTTTATGGTTTTTGAGACGGTTTCTGATACTCATGCTGTGGTTTCTTATGATACTTTATAGTGTTTCTGTTTCTTATGATGTTTAAGAATGATTCTTTTATAATGTGTTATAACTGTTGGTTATGCATGTGGTTTTCAAAACGGAGGGTTAAACTCGGTTTTCTTATAAAATGGTTTTGAACTTTTGTACTTTTTGGTCCACTCACATTTTCTGTTTTAAATTGCCCTCCAGGTTGTGGAGCGAGCGCGGGGTTTTGACGTCGAGGCAGAGTCTGAGTCATAGAAGTGACGTGAGAGTTCCCAGAGTAGATTAAAGGCTTCCGTGTGCGTGTAGTTATCGGTTTTATTTTCTTTGTATGTTCGTACCATGTTCTGTAAATGCTACCTTCGGGACATTGTGTCTAATTACTCCTGCGTTTGACTGGATTGAGTGAGTTTTACTTGAGTTTTGTGTCGGGGAGTCAGACGGGAGTGGGATTTACCTCGGGTTTCGGGGTGAAACCGGGGTGGGTCCTGACACAAAAACTAGGGACATTCCATATTATGTGTTAATTTCATTACTTACAAGTCAAATTTTAGAAGCCTTATATTGAGTATTGACTTTATTTTTATGAAAATTGAATATGATGATCAGTATCAGCCTATAATTTACAAGTCGAATCCAACACTTTCAATATGAAGCATGAGACACAAACCCATAAATTAAAAATAAGATGGGCTAAATTTTAGCTAGGTAATTTTTTTTTTATCAAATTTTTATGATAACATGTGAACTTCATTGATTAAAAAAGTACAACTAGAAAAAATACATATTATATACAAAGAAATAACAAATCATTATGCAAATAAAATACAATAATACTTAATTGGCAACAAACTTATTGTTTACGTGGAAAAGCATCGTATAATCTACAAATATATCACCATCCCTCTAATTTAAATGTAAAGTAAATTAATAAGTGAGCTATATAAATTAACATTACGTAAAATTTTAGTTGGCTCGTCAATTTCGGGTGGGTAGGAGCATACCCCAGCCCAAGGCATTAGCTTGTGCCTGTGAAGTATCAGCCTCATACTTACGAGAGTCAAACTTGAGACTTTTCACATTAGGTAATGACTTCTCGCTTATGAAAATTAAATCTAATTATTAACCTTGTTTTAACGAAATTCAAACCAATTTGAACCAAAACTGGTTAAACCGATTCAGCCCGATTCTTGACTGCTTTTGCTGGTTTTTTTCTACACAGTGACAGATAGTGAGTGAGAGTCTTGAGCGAGTTCGATTGAAATTGAGATTGAGTGATGGAAGTGATGGCTGATGGGTTTCGACTTTCGATCGTTTGAGATAGAGAAAGTGGAGACGGAAATTGAGATTGAGATTGAGCAATGTAGGCGATGGCAGATGGGTTTTGACTTTCGACCTTTTGAGATTGAGACAAAGAGATTAAGGGAGAGAATAAGACTCGCGATGAGTTCGAGCATTCAAAATTTCGAGGCTTTAAGTGTGGTTGGTGGTATGGAGCCAAAGAAAATCAGGCAATGTGAGAGGTAAGAACGATATGTGCAAGCTCGAAGCCATCAATGCAAGTCAAAGGGGTCATGTGAGGCTGAAGTGAAGGTGTGAACTGTGAAGGTTTGAGATGGACGTTGCTAGTGCCTAGTACGGTGTCACGATCAAACTTTCATTTAATTTGTTTTTATGTAAATTATATTGGGAAAATATGGTTTTATCCTTTGTTAGAGGACTCGTTAGCCACTTTTAGTTCGTAGATACTTTTGAGGATATTTCTTATACGAGAGTTAGATTTTGAACTCACGAGTCCATAGGCAGGCGGCATGTGCAAATCAGAATTCGTTTGGAGATTTTACAATTTTAAGAGGCATTTTTGTCATTCTTGAGGGTGAGATATTTTGGGAAAGGGTAAGGATTTACTTATCCCTTATCCCTTGTTCATTTAGTTAACACATCCACTAATTCTACACATATACACCCCCTCCCTTTTATCCGTTTGTCGTGCAATCCCAAACACCAACGAAGGTCTAACCTTTAATTTTAGTTGTTTAATCATCAAACCAAGGCCATATTCAAGTTCCTTGAGCTCCCGTTAGTGGCTACGCGTGAAGTCCACGCGCCTGCACAGTGATTGCTACAGTGCATCGTCCTCACCCGATTTTCTTGCAAATGGGTCCTTCGACCCGCTACATGACCCGGTTAGTTTTCCTTCAATTCGACCTTGTTTCTTTCAATTCTTTCATTGGATCTCTTATAATACATCTTAATTGAAGTTCTGCATAATTCAATTTACATGATTCACACTAAAACCCATAATTCTCCAAGTCAATACCGTCGAATTCAAATTCCCCATTCATCCAATTCGACCTTAATTGTCCTTTCCAATTAACCAGAAAGTATCATTAGATTAACAAACACATAAACCCAATATCAATTTGGGAATTCCTCACCTTCAATTATACGAATTGAATTCAAGTTTCTCAGAAATTTCGCAGGGCCTGTTCTTGATGGTTTCTTCGTCAATTGCCTTCGTTTTTGATGTGGTTCGACTCGAAATGGTCCCAAAAGACTGATTCTAGCCTTACTTCGACTTGGGTTAGGCTAAAACTTAGAAATCAAAACTCAATTTCTCCAAGCACGAATTCGAGTTTTCCTCTCGGGTTTATGGTTTCCTTTCTGTTCTCTCTCTGTTTCCCTCTCATTTTTCACTCACAAATTCCCACCTAATCTCACTATATCTCTGGTTTCCTTCCTGATCAAAATGGATTGGAAATTTTTCACAATCATTCACTTATCGTTTATATCCTTTGTGTTTGAGTTTTCCAATTTCAAGCGGCAATCTTGCCACTAAGTAAATTTTCCCACTGACAGATGTCACTAAACCACATGACTGAGGTGGTGGACGGTTGAATCAGACAGTTTTCCCTCCAAATTACCTTTTTACCCTTTGCTTTCCAAATGACCAAAATTCCCCTAATGTTCCAAGGTTCGTAACTTTTCCATCCGAACTCCGATTTTGGCATGGCGCCTATCTTCGGACACAGTGTCTCGGGACCTACCCAATGGTCATGGCCAAAAGTCTAAAAGGCATCCCGAACAAAAAGTCAACTTTCAGCCCCCTAACTAAGGGCAAAATTGTCATTTTACATCCAACTTTTCCAATTTTTCCTTTTCGAATTTCTGGGTCGTCACAACTTTCCCCCCTTAAAGAATTTCGTCCCCGAAATTCAATCACATTATTTATTAAACAAACATACAACAGTACAACTGTACAACAAGATTTACAATACAGTACAAATGTATAAAACATCAAACCACGGGGTACCACCATTACGCTGAACTACCCTTCGGGTGGTTCATTAGTCTCCTGCTGTTGGAGAGAAAATACCCGATCAAGTGGGCTTGAAGTTCGACCACGTCCTCGTGGTGTACCCCTAGTGTTGTCAGTTCCCCTCCCACTAGCGGGTCCAGAGGTCGAGGCCATCCCCGAACCTTGCTCTGTATTACTGCCACTTGGACTACCACCTGTTGGTTCGTGTGGATAATTTCTCCGGATATGTCCAAACTCACCACAGAAATAACAGGCACCCCTACTAAAATGGGTAGATCGGTTATAAGGTCTGTCATTTTACGGCACTGAAGCTCTACTCGACTGGACAGATGTCTGAGGGACTGCTGTAGGACCAAAGGAATGTCCTTGTGTACCCCCACTAAAACCTGACCGAGACCCACCAGAAAATCTGGGGTTAGAACTACTTCTTTTTTATGGCGTCCCCTGACTCATTGTCTCAGTTTCCTGATGCTCTCGACGTCGTCCAAAACTCGAAGATGGTTCACGTACCGAGAAACTTGCCTCTACTCTGATAGCGGATCTGATAGATCTCGGAGGGTGGCATATGATCCCACAATCACAGCGGCTCGAATATCATCTCGTAAACCAAGTTCAAAACGTCTGCATTTATCACCCTCTGTGACTACAACTCTCGGAGCAAAGCGAGCCAGATCCAGAAATCGTTGTTCATATTCGGCCACTGTAATCGAAGGAATTCAATTTCCTTCGCATCGCGGTATGAACGAGGGTAAAACTGATAAAAGAATCGCTCACAAAATACTTTCCATGTCAACGTACGAGCATCTCATCCAGTTAACTGTAAACCATGCCACCACCGGTATGCATAGCCATCCAAAAGAAAAGTGGCTAATAGCACCATGTCTTCCGGGGGACATCTTATAATTTCAAAGATTCGCTCCAAGTGAGTAATCCAATCATCGGCACCATCCGGGCCCGAATCACCACAAAACACAGTGGCTCCTAACCGCTGAGCTCTCTCAGTATCTGGGCCTTCTCTAACCCTGTCCTCGTCCCTCTCATCTTCAAGCCGTGCACGGGGCGCACGTCTCGGAGGCATGACGTAACAACAAAAATCAATAACCAAATGCTCTGATACCAATTTGACAGGACCCGTCCCAACTGAACTTTAATAACCGTGCCCGGTCCTGCTCCCGTCTAACAAGCAACTGAAGTCCCGAAACTACCCTTGAGTACTTGTCAGACAAGGGATAACTGTACTGATTTCCGCTCATGCCTCCGCCTCTCGATCAACCCCGAACGTCGTTCCACGGCCTGAAGGGTCATCAAAATAGGAAAGGTGAGAGTGGACAAAAATAATATCATTTAAAACACATTTAAAAATACATCAATTACCCTCCAATTTATCAAACCATGCATGCATAGAATCAAACATATGAATTATTTCATAAAATCATTTTATCATAACATAAAGCACATAACTCGGGAATTATACATCCGAGGGTCCTCTGAGAATTACACATCCAGAGTTATCATCCTGCTGGGAATTACACATCTAGCCCTGCTGGGAATTACACATCCAGCCTCACCGGGAATTACACATCCGGTCCCTCCGGAATTACACATCTGAAGTCTACTCAGGAATTACACATCTGGGGCCACTGAGCATCAATACAAAATCAAAATCTTTATTTCAAAATCATCATTAAAACCATGTCAAAACCATTTATCACGGGGTCTCAAGCCCAAATCTCATTTTCACGCAAATCCGTGCAACCGCAACCTAAGTTACCATTTTCACAAATCCATAAAAAAATCCGAAAAACATTAAAAATCCATCAAATCAATTTCCCAACTCATAATCCAAGTCAAAACCAATCTCAAGCAATTTCACAATTTCTCGAAAAACATGCCAAAAACACTGAATAAAATAATCATTACATCCAAAAATAATCATGTCAAATCATTGCAATTCGAATCATGTAATAAATCATGTAAAAAATTTAACTATGCATGTATATCAGTTTATAAAACAAACGTTCACTCACACACCGTCCAAATCGCTCACTTTTCGAGCTGCACGCGTTTCCGTAATTTCTGGTACTTTCCAGAAATCTCGAATCCTACTCAAAATCATTACTCAGGGTTACTAATGACTTAATTAACATCATATTAATTTCCCATAATTTTCCGGGAATTAATTACGAATTAAAAACGTAACATAAATCTTCGGACCCTCGAAACAATATCGAAATGGTATCCAATTAACTCGAAACCAACACCAAAATGTTCGTTATATTGTATAGAACAAAAGTCATGTTAACCTCACCTCGGGAATCGTGCCCACACGCCCTCACGCGCCGCCGTGAGTGGCTGCGCGTGAAGTCCACGCGTCTGCATAGTGACTGCTACAGCGCATCGTCCTCACCCGATTTTTCTGCAAATGGGTCCTTCGACCCGCGACATGACCCGGTTAGTTATTCTTCAATTCAACCTTGTTTCTTTCAATTATTTCATTGCATCTCTTATAATACATCTTAATTGAAGTTCTGCATAATTCAATTTACACGATTCACACTAAATCCCATAATTCTCCAAGTCCATACCGTCGAATTCAAATTCCCAATTCATCCAATTCGACCTTAATTGTCCTTTCCAATTAACCAGAAAGAATCATTAGATTAACAAACACATAAATCCAATATCAATTTGGGAATTCCTCACCTTCAATTATACGAATTGAATTCGAGTTTCTCAGAAATTTCGTAGGGCCTGTTCTTGATGGTTTCTTCGTCAATTGCCTTCGTTTTTGATGTCGTTCGACTTGAAATGGTCCCAAAAGATTGATTCTAGCCTTACTTCGAATTGGGTTAGGCTAAAACTTAGAAATCGAATCTCAATTTCTCCAAGCACGAATTCGGGTTTTCTTCTCGGGTTTATGGTTTCCTTTCTGTTCTCTCTCTGTTTCCCTCTCATTTTTCACTCACAAATTCCCACCTAATCTCACTATATCTCTGGTTTCCTTCCTGATCAAAATGGATTGGAAATTTTGCACAATCATTTACTTATCGTTTATATCCTTTGTGTTTGAGTTTTCCAATTTCAAACGGCAATCTTGCCACTAAGTAAATTTTCCCAGTGACAGATGTCACTAAAACACATGATTGAGGCAGTGGATGGCTGAATCAGCCAATTTTCCCACCAAATTACCTTTTTACCCTTTGTTTAAGAAATGACCAAAATGCCCATAATATTCCAAGGTTCGTAACTTTTCCATCCGAACGCCGATTTTGGCATGCCGCTTGTCTACGAACACAGTGTCTCGGGACCTACCCAACGGTCATGGCCAAAAGTCTAAAAGGCATCCCGAACAAAAAGTCAACTTTCAGCCCCCCTAACCAAGGGCAAAATCGTCATTTTACATCCAACTTTTCCAATTTTTCCTTTTCGAATTTCTGGGTCGTCACACTTTGAATCCTCGGGAATACGCCCTATAGATGCTAGGTTGTTCGACACTCTTGTTGAGATACTTGGGAATATGCCTTATATGTCAATGGAGGATGCTGAATTTTGGAGGGTGGTGTAGTTTACTTTTGTAAGAGAAATCTTGGTTTAAAAGTAAAAGAAAATTTTGTTAAGTAGAGCCTTGGTGTAAATAATGAGCGACCCTTACAAATAACATAAACCTCTCTATTTACAAGAGAAAATTAATCCCAAATTAAATAGGTGTTTACAATTTAATTATAAAAGGAAAAGGTTTCCTAAATATATATAAAAAAAACTAATTAAAAAACTTTCCTACAAGTAAAAAGGGTGAAAATAATAAAATCAAAGGAAATAAGATTGAAATCTTAATAGAATATGGAGAATAGGTGTGAAAACTACTTGAATTTATCTTAAAATATGCCTAAAACTCGGATTTAAAGCCTTAGGAGCAGTTTCGGTGGTTAGCCACCAAAACAAGTGCTAAAAGTTGGTAGGAAGCCCTCGGTCAACACCTAGTCAATTCAGTTAACACCGAAGAAGCAAGGACTGATGGTTCGGTGGACGCGCGCCGAACAGAGCTTAAGAAATTCGGGGTCAACGCGCAGTCAACGTGCAAACCTCTAGTTGGGTCATCGGTGGACGCGCGCCGAAGTAAGCTGAACGGGTTCAAGAAGAATGCGCTGAAATGGAGCTTAAGACTTCGGTAGGCACTAGCCGAGTGGAATTTGAGGTGCCATTTAGGATTCAGTAGGCTCCTACCGAATTCTATTGAACGTTTCAGTGGCCTTCTTTGATTCGATCATAACTTCTTCAATATAATTCCGATTGAGGTGATTCTTTTACCTAATTTGTCGTAATTCCGAGCTTTATCCAATTCTGCACATTTCTCACAAAATATGTTATTTTCTACAATCTTTTGGTATTTAAACATTAAAAGATAAGTATAAAGGGTAAAAATGATGCTTAATTCAAGACTTATCAAATACCCCCACACTTAAATTTTGCTAGTCCCTAGAAAATACCAAAACAACTAAGGCTTTGATACTAAAAAATTCTTTCGTTTCTTTTTCTTAAAAAACAAACACTACTAAGCCCTTAGCCAATCGTCTCAAATCGTATCAACATAAGTATGACTTCAAAGATTTACACTAAAAAGCTATATTGCATATGGAAATAAAAAATTAATGCATCATAATTAAAAAAATGCCTTGACAAGTAAGACAATGTAAACTTGGTAAAATATGTCTCAACATGAACAAAACAAGTATGAATCAACTCACAAGGATATGCACTCATGATTTTCATTCAATGTGTGTGACGACTCGAAAATTTGAAAAGGGAAATTCAAAATTTTAGAAAATGACAATTTTACCCCTGGTTTAAGTGGTCAAAAGTTGATTTTTTGATAAGATTACGTTTTGCATATTTTTCAAAGACTGTTGCGTAGGTCTCGAGACGCTGAGTCCGTAGACATGTGACACATTCAAATCAAAGTTCGGATGAGGAAGTTATGGGTCTAGATTGATGAGGGGATTTTTGTAATTTTAAGCCCAAGGGTGTTTTGGTAATTTGTACCTTAAGGGGCAGTTTGGTCTTTTTATGGATTTTGGTGAGTCATGTGTTGCACAAATCCATGAGAAACGGATTAATGGCACCACATAGGGGCTTATATGTATGTTATGTATTCAAATCGTGTTTCATTTGAATTTGGGGTTTGAAGGGGAGAGAACAAAAAATTGAAAGCTAACCCAGATAAATTGGGAATTGATATTCTCAGCAACCATTCGAGTGATTTAGAGAGATTGAGAGTGAAACTAGAGAGGAAAACCGAGAGGAATTGAAAGAAAAACAACTTGAAATCTTAGAATTTCAAATTTGAACTTATGGGCCATGATTGTTGAAATTGAGTTTAGTTTAAGTTTCTTGAAGCTTTAACGAACTAAACAATTTAAGAATCGAAGGAATTGGATGAAGAACGAGCCAGAATCGAGCTTGTGTCCATCTCGGATTTTCGAATCAAATTCGAGTAATTAAAGGTATTGAACAATTAAATTGAGTTTGAAAACTTGTTTAGAATGATCCTAAGATGATTTCTTGGTTGATTAGAATGGAGAAAACACTTGAAATTGAATGGATTTCATTGAGAACAGGACCTGCGATTCTTTCAAACTTTCAAATTTGAATTGGATTGGATTGAGGTAGGTTTTCTTCAAATTGAGATTACAAATCCTTTTCTGGGATTAAGGAGATGAATTTGGATACTTAAAACGTTGAAATTGATGCAGAATTGGACGATTTCCAGCCGGGTCAAATAAGCGGGTCAAATGACCCGTTTTGCTAAAAATGAGCAAGGAAGAAGATGTTACAGTGCCTTGGCGCATGGGCTTCACACGCAGCTGCTTGCAGCGGCGCGTGAGGGTGTATGGGTGATAATCTCAAGGTACGATCAACATATAATTTGATGATTTCGATGCAACGAACATTTTGGAATAGGTTTCTAGTCAATCAGATACCGTTTCGATATAGTTTTTTTGTATCCAAAGCATATGCATATATTTTTAATACATATTTTAAGTTTGAAAATTAGGGGATTTGAATATGACATTACTTGAGGTGTTAGTGACCCTTAGTGGTAGTTTTTCATAGGATTCATGATTCCTAGAATTTATGAAAAAGCACGCAACTCGGAATCAAGCAGCTTGAATGATGTGTGAGTGAAAGTTTGTTTTATAAACTATTATGCATGCATAGTGAATGTTTTCCATGATTGATTGCATGATTTGAGTTGCAATGATTGTATGATGGTTTGATATGATGAACTGGTTATTTAATGGATTCTTTAATCGGTATTATGGACATGATTTACGAGAATGGTGAAAACGATATTTTGGGCTAGGCCTGGATTTGAAAATGGTGTTTTCACTTGGATTGTGAGTCAAGAATGATTTAATGGATTTACTTAATGACTTTTGGATGTAATTTTATGGATTTTCATGAAAATGGTATTTTGGGTTGTGATTGTATAGATTTTCTTGAACATGGCATTTTAGACTTGAGACTGCATTAGAAATGGTTTTGACTTGGTTTTCAGTCAAAAATGGTTTTGAAACTAATGTTTTGGATTTCTTGTAACGGCCCATCCCGGAAACCAGGATTTGATTAGTGGTTAATGACGGATTAGCGTGATTAATCGATGATTAGTGGGGTACTTTCGAACGGACGGTGCGAAATGACGATTTTGCCCCTCGAATGGGTGAAATGTTGACTCTTCGTTCAAGCGGTCAAATGGACTTTGGCCGATGATTTTGACGTAGTTCGGGACGTCACAAGTTCATAAACAGGTGGCACGTCCAATTCCGACGTTCGAGGAAGAAGTTATGAAGTTTGGAAGTTCTGGGGTATTTTGGTAATTTGGTTAAAAAGGGGCAAACAGTTGACTTTTGACCCAGGAGGTCCGATGGCCGAGGGTTGAGGACCGCTACGTAGATCGCGTCGATACAAATCCGTAGACAGGCGGTACGTCGAATTCGGACGTTCGACGGAGAAGTTACGATTCACGAAAATTTGAACACACTATTGAACGTTTTACGAGATGGAAACCTTTTTGGCATTTAGTGGGCCCAGATCTCTCCCAGGCCCAATGGATGAATGACAAGTTTCATTCATTCATTCCCCATCAGTTCCCATTCATGCATATCCTCCCGCTTTCCTTGTTCGGTCATTTTCCCCACCAAACCAAACCAAACCCGAGCACCCTTCATCCCATCCAAACCGTTAGGTATCGGTTTTAGCCCATTTTCTTTCATTTTCGATTTTTGAAGTTTTGGGCCGCTTTGGACGATTAGAATAGGTTATTTAGGTTGTTAGGAAGCTATTTCACGGTTGAAGAACCCAGGGGGAAAACTGGGTATGTGAACCGTGAGGGAAGAAATCAAACCGTTAGGTTTTAGATGCTTTTCTTTGGATTTGATGATAGGAATAGATAGGAAACTTTGAAATACGAAGTTTAGGATTCGATTGGATCAAATTGGACAAAAAATGAGGAGAGGAGAGCCCTGGACTGGTCATGCCGGTCTAGTTGCAGGGTTGAACCGGAATGGTCGGTTTAGACCGGTCTAACCGAGGAAGAAGACAATTGTAGCACTGGCGCGTGGCTCCCACGCGCAGCCACTTCAGGCGGCTCGTGCGGGTGCGTGGGGGAGATTTTTGGGGTGGTTCCAACATGTGAAATCATCTATTCAATGTAATGAACATTTTGGGACTGGTTTCGAGTCGATCGGACACCATTTCGATATAGTTCAGAACGTCCGAAGGTTTAGGATCGAATTTAAAAATAGTTAAAAATTTCGGAAAATTACGGGGCTTTAGTGAGGGGTTATTTAAGTAGTTAATAACCCTCTATTACAATTTGGACAAGTTTAGGAATCCCGGTGATGGTGATTGGCCGAGGAAGATGTTTTGGCGCGCGTATCAAGGCGCGGCTTCGGACGGTCTGTTAGTGGAATTATTTTATGAATTTGATGTATGCATAAATGTTTTATAATTGTTTTAGAACATGTTTTGTGATGCATGAGTGCATTTGTTTCTGGTAGCCTAGGATTTACGTATTTGCACGTATTTCGATTTTATACGATGCTTGTACGTGCTAGGTTTTCAATGAGGGTTTAATGAATGGGTTTTGGATTTGGAAATATGAAATCGGGCATGAGATCCATTTGATTTACGAACCCTTGGACTTAGAGTCCATTTGATTTGACGAGAAATCGAGCCGAGGGCCCATTTGAGTTATACGATTGGGCCGAGGGTCCCGTTGGTTTACAAATCCGAGCTTGAGGCCCAGTTGGTTGTAATATCGAGCTTGAAGCCCCGTTGACTGTATTATCAGGCTTAAGGCCCGGTTGATTGTGAAATCGGGCTCGAAGCCCCGTTGATTTATGGTTTCAGGCTTAAGGCCCCCTTCGTTGTGATTTTGGGCTAGAGACCCAGTTGATTGTGAAATCGGTCTTAAGACCCAGTTTGGTTTACGAAATGAGAATTCAGGTTTGAGACCCTAGTTGTGTGCACACTAGTATAGAGATGAATCGTGACATATATCGGGGATGTGTTCCCTAGGGGCTATGTGCCCCGACTTGGCATCTTCTCGGAAGTGCCGAGGATGGGTTATACGTATGCATATATGTATGAAGTTTTCTTACGGAAGTGGTCTGGGCGGAGACCCGGTGTTCTATGTTTTGGAAAATTGTATGGGGCTGAGACCCCGTGTCCTATGGTTGGTTTTCATTGAGAATAGTTTTGGGTTGAGACCCACATGAATGGATTTGGGAAGAGTCCCACTTGTGTTGATTTGGGCTGAGTTCCCATATGGTTTAATTTACTATTTTGGGCCAAGGCCCCAAATGTTTTATGAATGTTTTGATAAATGGTTTTTGAATGCATGCATCTTTTTAGTAAAGGGCATAAATGATCTTTGTGAAAATGTTTTTATTTAAATGATTGATTTTCGTCCACTCACAGCTTTTACTGTTTTGAATGCTCTTCAGGTTGATCGCGGATACGGGATGTAGCGGAGATGAGACAACACATTCCTCCTCCTACGATCCTAGCATACTCTGGGTGACGGTGAGGGCTAGAGTCAGACTTTTCCCTGGTCTGACACTTCGTGTCAGACGGGAGCAGGCACGTCCCACGTTAATCTCGGGGGGATTTGGGACGGGTCCTGACATTTATGTTCAGTGCTCGAATGTGTAATTCCTAGGAAAATCCGAATGTGTAATTCTTGAATTAGCTTGGATGCGTAATTCCCGATACGTTTCAAAACGCTCCGGATGTGTAATTCCTAGAGAATCGGATGTGTCATGCCTAGTAAGTCTGGATGTGTAATCCCCAGAAAACCCCTGATGCGTAATTCACGAATTGCCCTAAGATGTTTAATTCTTGAACTTTAAAGCGTTGGATTGTGTTTGATAGTGAATTTGTATTCAGATGTTTTATGATGATTCTTGGAAATGAATTTCGGGAAATGTGGGCCACAGACTTATTGTGCGTCCTATGGTTTGTGATGTGTATGATTTGAAATCCTGTTGTTTATGTTTTGTTCTATGCATGCATTTTTATAACTAGAGGGAAAAAATGATTCATTTTTTAAATGTGTATTCAAACAATGTTATTTTTGTCTACTCACACCTTTTATGTTTTTTTATGACCGTTTAGGCGGCGGCACAAAGATTAGGGCTATTCGAGAGGTAGAGGTATGAGTGGAAATCAATATAATCATCCCTTGTCCGACAAGTGCTGTGGGGGTTTTCGGAACTTCCGTTGACTAGTTAGACGGGAGCAGGACCAGGCACGATTATCAAAGTCCCTTTGGGACGTGTCCTGCCAATGTGTATAGGGTTTGTGTTTGCACTCAAGGTATGTAAGAAAGTTTTTCACATAATAGAAAGTAAATTACTTCTTAAGAATTTCAAACATAAACTATAAGCTAATGAACATACTTGCACGGATGAACCAAAACCATAAGCTTACCCAAGTGATAGACTCAACTAATCAAAGTTTACTCATCTCAAGGATCATAAGGTCTTAATTTAAGGTTGTAATGGGGCTAGGTATAAAGGCATGGATTTTTAGGATAATGGTGTTAAATTTTGTTCCAGGACTTACCAAAGGCTTCATCACATAGGCTTAAGCGTTTCCATAGTCATAGGCCAAGTTTTAACTTGTTGGGACTTAATCTTCATTATCAACATCTTTGGGCTTGTAATTGGGACAATAGGCCAAAATTCTTTATGTAGGCCTCCAATCTTCATTGTTTCAAATCACAAGTGTAGAGAACTTAGCTCAAAACTCAATTTTAGTACCTCATTGAACTTTTTTTCTTTTTTTTTATTTTCTTTTCATTTTTTCATATATATATATTTTTTATTTTGAGAAGTAATGCAATGAATAACAACATAGTTTAAGCAAGTCATTCCCTACACTTACATATAAGTCTTCATCCATCAAATCACTTTCTTGTGTTTCACGCCATCTTTATGTTCTTCAACCAAGTCCAAGAAACAAGGGTAAATGATGTCTTATACTACGTTTATGTGACGAGATGTTTAGGATGGTAAAAGAAAGGCTTAACGTAGGCTCAAAGTGGTCAAACTAGGGGGATCACACTTGTCTGATCAAGTAAGGACAATGATATTTGGATAAGTGGTGCTAACCCTATTGCCTTAATCATCTCCAAAATCAGAGAGTTTATTGACTTAAAAGCTTTGAAAATCACATAGAATAAGTTGTAGTACTCTAGAGTTCATTAAAATCTATGGTAAACAATTATGAGGCATATGTATTTCAATTTAAATAAAGAACACATATGAATCACTCAACAAAGAAGTATATAAGGCTCTAAAACTCACGTAGGGTTCATATGATTCATACGTATCTTAACATGCTCGTTCTGTACCAGTTTAACATGCATCATCTACTACAAGTCATAAACACTTAATCATAAAGCATTAACAAATGAATTTAAGTTGTAGTGATCATTTTTAGCCATGTTATCTCCATATATCTGACATTCTTATCATTGACAGGTTAAAGGGCATCCTAATTTTTTTAAATACTAAAATAAATAAAAAGACTCGACACTAAAGACTAAAACACAAAAAATCTTTTTGGGTTTTTGTTTTGTTTTTTATTTTTTGAAATAAAACTCAATAAAGTTGTAAACCTCTCCCCACACTTAAATCAGACATAATCCTCAATGTATGAATGTGAAAGCATGGAATCTAAGGAAAGAGGAATGATTAACGAAATTAAAGTAATAAAGACATAAAGTAACTAAAGTAAAGAGAGTGGAGAGTTTAAGAAAGCAAATCTCCTTTTCATGGCTCCTTCAATTCTCCGTCATTTGGTTGCCTCTCAAGAAGTGCTTGAAGTTTTATTGTCCATTCAGCCTAGACTGGATGCTTCATTTACTCTCTCTTTACATCCGGATTTTGGAGTTACATCTCTTCAACATTGTGTTCCTTGAAGGATTCAAAGTAGGGTTTCAGTCGGTGGCCATTGACTTTGAATTCTTTCCCAGTGATAAGTAATTGAACATGTACGTCACCATTAGAGAAAACATGAGTAATAAGATAAGGGCCTTCTCATCGAGAACGAAGCTTACTTGGAAATAGTTTAAGGCGTGATTTGAAGAGTATAACTTTTTTACCAACGTGGAAGTGCTTTCCACGGATCATCCTATCATCTAGGGCCTTGGTTATTTCTTTGTAGATCCATGAACTATCAAATGCATCGTTCCAAATTTCTTCAAGTTCACAAACTTGTAACTTTCGATGTGTTCCTGCTTCATTAGTATCCATGTTGAATCTCTTAACTGCCCACCAACCTTTGTGTTCCAATTCCACTCAAAGATGGAATCCTTTTCCATAGACGAGCCGAAATGGTGACATACCGATGAGGGTCTTGTAAGCTATTATGTAGACCCAAAAAGCATCGTCTAACCTTGCACTCCAATCTTTCCATGAAGGCCCAATAGTTCTCTCAAGTATCTTCTTGATCTCCAGTTGCTAACTTCTACTAAACCATTGGTTTGAGGGTGATATGGAGTAGATACTTTGTGAGTGATTCCATACCAATAGTGCGCCAACTGTTTTGTTGCCAAAGTGGCCTCCTTCATCACTAATCATTACGCGGGGCATACCAAATCTAGAAAATATGTTAGTGCGAAGGAAAGTTGCAACAACTTTAGAATCATTAGTACGGGTGGCTTTAGATTCCACCTATTTCGATACATAATCCATAGCAAGAAGTATATATTCAAAACCAAAAGAAGAAGGAAATGGACCCATGAAGTCTATACCCCACAAATCAAAGATTTTGACGTGCAAAATGTAAGTTTGTGGCAATTGATCTCTGGGTCCTAGATTACCAAATTTTTGACATCTATCACAAGTAGCACAAAATGCATGAGCATCAAGAAATAAAGAAGGCCAAAAAAACTTGAATCTAACACCTTAAGGGCATTTTTCTTGGATCCAAAATGTCCCCTACATGCTTCAGTATGATAAATGCACGTATAGAATTATGTTCATTATCTGAGACACATCTCCTAATTACTAAATCAGAACATTGCTTCCACAAGTATGGTTCATCCCATAAGTAAGTTCTAGCATTATGTTTAAGCATATCATGTTGATATCTAGGCATGGTAGTCGGGAATTTTTGAGTTACTAAGTAGTTCACAATATCAGCATACTAAGGGGTGGCAGAAGTACTTACCTGGATTCCAAAGAGTTGTTTGTCTAGAAAGGTTTCAAGTATGATGTCATCCTCCCGATTCTTCACTATCCTGGATAGGTGGCCGGTAACAACATTCTCTACTCCCTTCTTATCCCTTACCTCAATATCGAATTCTTAGAGAAAGAGGATCCATCAAATAAGTCTTGGTTTGGCATCCTTCTTGGTAAACAAGTACTTCAAAGCAGCATGATCTGTATACACAATAAATTTGGATTGAAGTAAGTATGAACGAAACTAATCAAAAGCAAAGATTACCGCAAGTAGTTCCTTTTCAGTGGTTGCGTAGTGTTGTTGAGCTTCATCCAATGTCCTAGAGGCCTAGTAAATGGTGTAAGGCTTCTTTTCACTTCTTTGTTCTAAGATAGCTCCTACTGCATAGTCGAAGGCATGGCACATGAGCTCGAATGGTAAATACCAATCTAGGGCACATAAGATAGGGGCACTCATGAGCAACTCCTTTAGCTTGTCAAAGGCCTCTTGGCACCCAGCACTAAACACAAAGGAAGTTTCCTTTTGGAGTAAACGACATAGGGGTCTAGAAATTGATGAGGAGTCTTTGATGAATCGCCAGTAGAAACTTGCATGTCAAAGAACAAAGGATCTCTCTCACTGAAGTGGGAGAGGGTAAGTACCACACAAGATCTACTTTAGCTCTATCAACCTCTATGCCTTTATCCAAAACAATATGTCCTAAAACTATCCCTTGAGTTACCATGAAGTGACATTTCTCCCAGTTAAGTACTAGCCTAGAATCGACACATCTTTGTAATATAAGTTCAAGGTTTTCTGAGCATGCATCAAAACTATCTCCAAACACACTAAAGTCATCCATGAATACTTCAATAATCTTTTCTACATAATTAGAGAATATAGAAAGCATACAACGTTGAAAAGTACCTAGTGCATTGCAGAAACCAAATGGCATCCTCCTGTAAGAAAATGTACCAAAACGGCAAGTGAAAGTGGTATTCTCTTGATCTTCCTAAGAGATGCTTATTTGGTTGTATCCTGAGTATCCATCATGGAAGAAATAGTGGGAGTTCCGTGCGAGTCTCTCAAGCATTTGGTCAATGAAGGGTAATGGAAAATGGTCTTCCTTGTGGTGGCATTGAGTTTTCGGTAATCGATGCAAACTCTATGTCTGGTGATGGTTTGTCGAGGCACTAATTCATTCTCGGCATTCTTTACTACAGTGTTTCTAGATTTCTTTGGAACAACCTGTACAAGGGATACCCAATGACTATCTGAAATTGGGTAAATAACACCACAATCATAAAGTTTGATTACCTCATTTTTAACTACTTCCATCATAGGTGGATGGAGTCTTGTCTGTGCTTCCCTAGTAGGTTTGGCATCATTTTCAATAAGGATACAATGAATACAAGTGGCAGGGTTGATTCCTTTGATATTTTCAAGTGTCCATCCAATTGTGGTCTTGTACTTCTTAAGTACAGTCAAAAGTTTTGTCTTTTGATCAAGTTTAGAGTTAAAGAAATAATGATGGGTAAGGTGTCATTATCTCTAAGGAATGCGTACTTCAAATGTTCCGGAAGCACCTTAAGTTCTAGTTCAGGGGCTTGAACAACAGATGGAATCATTTTATTAGTACTAAAAGTGATTGGAGTAAGAGAAGAATGACTTACATATCTCTGCATTTCATTTAGGTCCATGACTGATTCAAGGATTCTGGGTTCAAGAACCTCAATTAGTGCATCGAAGAGGACTACAGTTCTGAATTGGGTTAGTCCAGCTCTTTCTCGAATGGTTATTTCAAGTTCATCATCGTCTATATGGTTCAAGTGTTCCTACGGCATAAATTCAACAATGTCAATAGCAAAGCAAGCATTAACACTAGTAGTAGGGTACCTCATAGTTTCAAAGATGTTGAACTCAATCATCTCCCCATCAAATTCCATGGATAGAAGACCATTGTGGACATCTATCTTTTTTCTTGCAGTCCTAATGAATGGACGTCTCAAAAGCAATGGTGTGTTGTCCAAAGGACTCTCATTCATGTCAAGAACATAAAAGTCAGCAGGAAAGATAAGATGATTAACCTGTACAAGAACATCTTCTACATATCCCCTTGGATATGTGTGAGAACGATCTCCTAATTGAATAATCACATTTCTTTCTTTAATTCACTTAGATTCATTGATGCATATATATGGTATAACATAACATTGATTGATGCACATAAATCTAGAATGGCATTGTTAAAGGACTTGTTACCTATTACGCAGGGAACTGAAAAGCTCCCGAGATCTTTCAATTTTGATGGCGGTTTTCATTGGATAAGTACATAGACAGTTTCGTTTATCTTAACTAGTTTTTTATCTATTGTTTGTCGTCGTTGAGTGCATAACTCTTTGATGAACTTGGCATAAGCAGGTACTTGTTTGACGCATTCAATTAATGGAAAGTTCACTTGTACTGTCTTGAATATGTCAATGATCTCTTCATACTTCTCATCCTTTTTCGTTTTTTCAAATCTTCTTGGAAAGGGTGGACGAGACAACAAGGTGTTAGTAGGAATAGAATTTGAAGAGGTAGGATTTTTACCTTTGTCGTGGCTGGATGGTTTTGAAATTGGTGCCACTTCCTTGGTTGGAATGGTGATCATATCATACTCATTCTGAAAACATTCGTCACTTTTCTTCCTAGCATCCTTAGTACTTGATTTTGGCCCTTACTTGGGCATAAGGTCATGCAAAACTAATAGATGATTTATCAACCAAGAAATTATGAATGATAAACTCCTAGTTTAATACTTTACAAGTGCACAAAATTGTATCACGAGTATAGTAGGTTTGTAAAGGTCGATCCCCTTGAGGACTTGTTCGACGTGAATCCACTTAGTTTAGAATTGAGTAACTTGATTAAGAAGAACAAAAACGTTGGGAGGTTTTCAATGATAATGAGCACAAAATTAAATTATGAAAAACAAAAAGTAAAGTGATGAAGACAAGATTGAATGTTGATTGATTGATTAAAATGAATTAGGGCTAGTCATCCACCTTTACCAATTATAGTTCTCTTTAGATTTCCTTAATTAGATTAATATGCATGTATCTAAATTAAGTGCCCGTGCAGGGGTCCGGATAAGGCTCATCCCACACATTTTATCTTCTCTTAGATTGCATGTTTAAGCGTGATGTGCCCGCCCTTAAACAACTATTACCGATGGTATGTGATAATGCATGAAATATGAAGAAGATTTGATGACACTACACTATCCCTAGAAAAGTGATGTACAATTATAGTGAGTCATGAGTTTAGATTACGAGTAAGATTTTTCCCTCTTAAACGTGATGCTACAAATTGCAGGGTGATATATGAACATCGAGGTGATCCATCAAGCAATTACATCTACAATTATACACAAACAAGGTGATCAAGCTTATAAGCGTAAATTGAGTTCATGAAGAATAGTAATTCAAAAAATCTAGGTATACATAACAATCATAATCAAGAGCCAAAAATCTAAATAAGAACTAACATGGCTAGGGCTTCAAATATCCCCAATCCTTAAAGAAACTACTCACACATATCTAAGTTAACAAACATCATAATTGAATGCATATAAACTTAAAGAGATTAGGGATTGAGAGACACAAATACTAAGATGAATGATACGTGAGAGAAGTGGCATAAACACTTCTTCTTCTCCCAAGCTTCACATCACAAAGAAGATGCAAGACTTGAATCAAAAGTCAGAACAAATGGGAAAATTGCGACTAGTTTATGTGTAAATTTAAGACTGAATTTCAACAGAATTTTGGGACCTTAGGAGGTAAATTCGATGTCCAAAAACAATGAGAAAAAAAATTATATCCCCTAACACCTGCCCTATCATCTCCCTAAAGGAAAGGGAAAACAACCCCCCAAAAAAGGAGGAAAACTCCTTGGCCATGAGAATTAGTCTTAGCCGTATTTTATGTTCCTCATTGTACAAGGACTCCTTTTCCTTTCTTCTTTCCAATTCTTGACTTCAACTTTGACTAGGAATTGAATTATTATCTTGCCAAATCAGATCACAATCCCTAAATTAAAGGGAAGGTGATAAAAATGCGGCTAGGGCAAAGGAAACTTCCCTAGTTGTGTTCTTTGAGTTTCTTGATTTCCAAGAAACTTCCTTTTCCTTATTTCTTGCAACTTTAATTCCATGATTCGATTTTTGGACATCTTTAAGCTTTCTTATCCAAGTCAATCCAAGCCATTCCTCATTGAGAAAGGAGGGCAAATTCGTCCGAAGGTTACTTGATGCACAAGTAAGCACCCTAGAGCACCTTAAACGCAATTTGGAAGGAATTGGGGACTTAGCCGCAATTGTGAGGATATTAGGGGATCTTGGATGTGCAAATGGAAGATGATGTGATCCTTTGTGAGTCCTTGATGAGTTCTTGAAGATATAGCCTTGGAATGATCACATTTTATTGCAAAACACGATTTAAAACCTTAACTAAGAAATCTGCACAAACATCACAAAAGAGATATTTTTCTCCTATTATTTGAATGATTATAATCAAAAGATAAGTAAAAGGGATAAGAAATATCATTGAAACCATGCTCAATTCGTGACTTATCAAATACCTCCAAACCTATCTTTTGCTAGTCTTTTAGCTAAATATAAAACAAAAGACTCGATCTAGTTAAGATAAGCATTTAAACCTTTAGGTTCACCTAGTACGAGGAGTTTTGTCTCCTGAGGGGCACGATACCCAAAAAAGTTTTACATAACACAAAGAATGCTAGAAATCATGTAATAACAGGTTAATAAGAATCAAGAATTGAAAAAAAAAAAAACTCATACAAACCAAGGAACATACCAGAACCGTGAACTCAAGTGTCAAGTGTTTATACCAACATCTCAAATGATCAAGCTAGAAAACAACATCATCAAAACACCTTAGAAAAATGTCACCTCGACTCTAATCCTCACTAACCATCACTCAGTACGCTCAAGAATCCTAAGGCATTCACTCAACAAGCATGTGTGATGAGCTTATGTAATGACAATCAAGTTAATCACATATGAATTTCAATGAAGAACAACACTTTATATGTGAGTAATGATCTCATGAAGGAATTGAAGTTAAAGAACAAAGACACGTACCTTAATCATTTGCATAACCATTCACAAGATCAATAGGTCTTCATTCAATGGTTGTAATGGGGCTAGGTTCTTGGGTTTAGAAAGGAAATTTGGAATTCAAAGAACCTAAACCGCATCAAGGCATGAGAAGTCATGACTCGGACCTGGAGTAATAGATGAAACGAGCTTAAGCTCCCAACAATGCTCTAATCGAGGTACTTGACTCACTTGACTCAACTCAAAGTTCATTGCTTTTTTTTTTCTAATCGCAATTTTGTTTTTTTTTTTCTTTTCTTTTCACTAATGAACTTGATACAATTTTTTTATATGATCTGAGCCAAGATCATGCAATAACTTCCTCAATTTACAACTAAACGGACAATCTTTTCCCTTTAAATATACTTCAATCACATGAGTATAAGTAGTACAAACCATCAATGTATTTCCTCCTCACCATGAATCTCATTTGATGCAACCTTAACTCAAGTTTAGATTATAGGGTTTAGCCATAATGAAGGGTTCAATACTTGGTTAGGTCATATTGTAAGTGAAGAACAAAACGGCTAAGTGTTTGGCTTCAAAGAGGCTTGGGGAGCATACGATTTGGATGGGAAAAGAAGGGTCTTTAGGAGCTAAAACACATATAGCCTATATCATGTCTCATAAACAATTACACATCAAATCAAGAGCATTCAATAGATATGGTTCTTTAAACATCAATGCAAATAGAAAGAGATCATGCAATTAAGAACAAAGTGATGAGTGTTTAAGAGTAGAAATAAGTAGATCACTCAGAAAGAAAGGCACTTAAGCTCAAAGATCTCACAATGGTAGTCTCCACTAATTTTCTAAGCATGCTCAAATTCAGTTGCTTTGGTTGTTTGATCACTTGATTATGGTATTGTGAAGTGGAAGTGTGAGTTCAATGGTCATGGAAATGATTCTTGGAAAGCACAAGTAATTTTCACATTCTATACATTCATATTAACATCTCTAGGCATTAAAACTAGCATCACAAAACAAAAAATAGCAAAGAATTCAAAACAAAAAACGAAAAATAGCAAGGAAATAAGAGCAGGAAATAAAAAACAGCAAGGAAATCAAAACAGAAACTGAGTTGTGCACCCTTAAACTTAAGTCCAATACCCCTAAACCTAAATGAAACATTGTCCTCAATGTTGTGAGCATAAATGGAAGACAAAATCATGAGTTATAAAGTGAAAAAGGTCCATAAGAAAAAAGGAACAAACTAGGACTAGGTTGCCGCCTAAGAGCGCTTGATTTAACGTCTACGCGAGACAAGGTCAGCAACTCATGGAAGGGTAGGCTCACAAGCCATGTGGGCCTCAAGTGGGATGGGAGAAGCCCCAAAGTAAAGGTTGAGTCTATGGCCATTCACCTTGAATGGTTCTTGCTTAATCGGATGTTGAATTTCAATTGTACCATGAGGGAAAACAGTAGTGATAATGAATGAACCAGACGAACGAGAACGTAACTTACCGGGAAACATCTTGAGTCGGGAGTTGAAGAGGAGGACTTGTTGGCCAACTTGAAGGACCTTCCTTTGAATGTTCTTTTCATGAAAGGCCTTGGTTTTCTCCTTGTAAATTTGTGCACTCTCATATGCCTCATTGCGAAGTTCATCAAGCTCATTCAGTTGCAACTTTTAGTGAATTCCAGCAGCATCTAGGTCCATGTTCATGCGCTTAACCGCCCAAATGCCTTGTGCTCGAGCTCTATGGGAAAATGAAAACCTTTACCAAAGTCTAATAAAAAAAGGGACATACCTAAAGGTGTCTTGAAAACCGTCCTATAATCCCAAAGTGTATCGCTCAATCTCATGGACCAATCTTTGCGGTTAGGATGAAGCGTCTTCTCAAGCATCGCTTTGATCTCCCTATTGGACACTTTGGCTTGCCCACTTGTTTGAGGATAGTAAGGGGTGGATACTCTGTGATTTACACCAAACTTCCTCATCAAGGACTCAAAAGAATGATTGCAAAAGTGGGTGGCTCCATTGCTTATGATGGCCCCCCGGTGTACCAAACTTAGCTAGAATATGGTTTTGAATGAAACTCACAACAGTCTTAGCATCATTAGTTTTAGTGGCAAGTGCCTCAATCCATTTATAAACATAATCCAAAACAAGTAATATGTAAACATTACCAAAATAATTAGGGAAAGGCCTCATGAAATCAATACCCTTAATATCAAAGATCTCAACTACTAAAATTGGGTTCAAAGGCATTTGATTCCTAGGACCTATGTTACCTTTTCTTTGGCATCTATCACACGTGAGCACGAATTCATATGCATCTTTGAATATTTTGGGGCAAAAGAATCAACTTTGAAAGACTTTACACGTTGTTTTCTTGGCCCCAAAGTGACCTCCACAAGCAAAAGAATGACAAAATTCTAGGATAGAATGTACCTCACATTTGGGAATGTATCGTCGAATGATTTGATCCGGGCAATGTTTCCATAGATAGGGCTCGTCCCAAATGTAATACCTATCTTGCTTAGCAAGCTTACTCTTTTGGTACCTGTTAAAAAAATGGAATTGCTTGGTTACAATAAAATTAATCAAACCAGTGTTTCATGGATCGATTGCATCAGTGCTGAAAAGTTGTTCGTCGAGGAATGTCTCGTGTAAGGGCAGATGATCCTCTTCTTCATTTGAGCCACGGATGAGACGACTCATATGATCATGAACTACATTCTCACTCCCCTTCTTGTCCTGGATTTCCAAGTCAAACTCCTGAAGGTGAAGCATCCAATGCAACAACCTAGGCTTGGCATGCGTTTTGCTCAACAAGTATTTCAACATTGAATGATCCGTGTAGACTATGACCTTTGTTTGAATCAAGTAACTCCAAAATTTTTCTAGGGCAAAAATGACAGCAAGAAGCTCATTTTCAATAGTAGAATAGTTCAATTGGGCATCATTAAGGTTCGGCTTGCATAGTAGATGACATGAGGAAGTTTATCGCGTCGTTGTCCCAAAACAGCACCTATTGCAAAATCTGAAGCATCACACATAAGTTCGAATGGAAGGTCCCAATTGGGGGGCATAATGATAGGGATGCTTGTGAGCTTCTCCTTTAAAATGTCAGAAGCCTTCCTACATTCCCTATCAAAGTTAAACACGGCATCCTTAGCAAGAAAATCACACATTGGCCAGGATATCTTGCTTAAATCCTTAATAAACCTCCTGTAAAATCCAGCGTGTCCCAAGAAAGATCTAACCTCTTTAACCATGGTTGGGTAGGGTAATTTGTAATGACCCGTCCCGGAAATTAGGTTTAAGACCGTGTTTAAGATGGGATTAGTGAGCTTAGTTGGTGGTTAGTCAGTTACGATAGGTTCGTTAGCGTAGAATGACGTTTTTGCCCATAGGGTGGGTAAATAGTAGACTTTTAGTTCAGACGGTCAATTGGGTGTTGACCAATGACTGTGACGTAGTTCGGTACGTCATGAATCCGTAGATAGGTGGCACGCCCGATTCCGACATTCGAGGAGGAAGTTATGATGTTCGGAAGGTTGGGGGCATTGCCGTAATTTGGCTAAAATAGGGGGAAGAGTTGACTTTTTGTACGATCAGGTTTTCACATGTTGACCTAGGACCGTTAGGTAGATCTCTTCGTCCTGAATTCAACGACAGGCGGCACGTGTTCATCGGAATTAGGACGTGTGAGTTACGGGTCTAGAAAGGTAGTGGCATAATCGTAATTTTGGTTAAAAAGAAGGTCATTTTGGTCTTTTGCACATTGGGAATTGTGCAATTGGATTGGGACAGGTGGACAGCTGAGATTGGGACATTTGTGAGAGGGGCTTTGGGATAGTGACACGTGCTAAGGGTCCAGTGGCTTCTAGGATCTCTCACGGGTCCAAATAATTGGGGGCTGTTAACCGTGCCTTTGAGAGAAACAGAGACAGAGTGAGGCTGAGAGGGAATCGAGCAGGTGAAGGCGGTGTGGGGTGTTTGTGTGACTTGTTGAGTGTGTGAGATTTTAAGTGAGAGCTGCTGAGTGGAGGTGAGTGAGAAGTTGTGAGGGAATCAGTGTGTGTGAGGTGTGAGTTAGAGAAAACAGAGAGAACAGAGAAGAGTTGGGTGGTGGTGTCGCCGTGTGTTGGTTCAATTGGACTCGAGAGGAGGCTGGGATGGACCTGAGGACTTCAGGGAGTACGGCGGCGAGCACGGCGGCGATTGACAGCAGGTAATTTCTCACCCTGTTAGACTACTCTGTTTTTCCGTGACTTTCAAACGGGAAGTCGTGGGTTTTGAGTGTGAGTCGAGAGATTTGGTGAGTTGGGTGAGCTTCAGTAGGTTCCTAGGAGTTGTTTAGTGTGGTTACCATGAAGGGGGAGTGACTGGTTGGCCGGGAGGAAAAACAGGGGACTGATCGGGTTTTAGTTCAAGTTTGGGACGATGATCCAGGTGTCGTGTTGAGGTGTTAGAGTAAGGGGAATGGGTTGTTTAGGACTAGACGGTGAGGATGGTGAAGAGAGGAGTCGAATTGGTGGATGGACGGCGGAGAACCGGGAACGCCGGTTCAGGCCGGTTCACGCGAAGAAGACGACGATGAACAATGATCGTGTGCAAGCGCGTGAGGCCCACGCGCAGCCACTTTGGGCGGCGCGTGGAGGCGCGTGCGGTGGTTTCTGAGGAAGGTGTCAACTAGGTTTTTGGTCTAGGAGTTGTAACGAGTCTAATGGAATTGGTTTCGGGTTGTTCGGATGTCGTTTGAGGTTAGTTCCGCGAGGTTGAAGGTTTAGGGTTCCGGTTTGTTAAGTTTAGGATCCGGGGATTTTTGGGGAAAATTAGGTGGACCTTCGTAGACGTGTTAGTAACATTCTTGGGTGATTGTTGACAGGATCGGGATTTCCCGAGGAAGCTGAGGAATGTACGGGACGTTCGGGACGTGACTGAGGGCTTGGTACTGTGAGTGGACCCCTTCTCTATAACTGAGCATGCATAACTACTTTTAATTACTTGTTTTATGGTTTTATATGTGATTTCATGGTTCTCTAAATCTGCTATAACTGTTTTACTTAAATGCACGTTTTTCGAGGAAATACGGTTTTCAGCACGTTTTACGAGAAAGGCGTGATTTCTGATTTGGATGCTATGATTTCGGAATTTTAAACTATAATTGGTTTTAATGATTATAAATGGATTTTGAGACGTGATTTGGTAATCAAGGTTTTTGGTTTTAGAATCAGATTTCGAGATGCGAGATTTGGTTTTAAAGTTGAAAAGTGGAATTCCGGATTTGGGTTCGGAATGACGGTTTTGGATGCCGGAAGGGCATCAGACCAGTGATTTTGGGTTCGGGTTTGGATATGGATTTAGAATGGTTTTCAATGGTTTTGGATTGGATTTGCTGGATCTGGTTATTGGGTTTAAAGACCCGGATATTGATTTGACGGGGGACGGGCCCGGATTGGGTTTAAAGATCCGGATTGAGTTTAAAGACTCAGGAGTTTAAAGACTCGGATATATTGATATTTCCCCCGTAGGTCTGTTGAGTTTAATGACTCGGATATTATTGAGGCCTGGATTGAGTTTAAAGACTCGGGAGTTTAAAGACTCGGATAGATCCAGCAGGTTTGATCGGAGAATGATGGCTTGGTATTTATGTTTTGTGATATGGTTTTATGATGCTTATGATATGATTTCTATAACTGTTTTTATGATGATTCTGCAAATGTTTTTATGACGACCTTTTATGTGATTTATAACTGTTTTCAATAACTGGGTTATGCATGTGATTTCAAAACGGAGGGCTAAAACCCTGGTTTTATTATGAAATGGTTTTTGGAAATTCTTTTCTTATTTATGGTCCACTCACACCTTCTGTTTTAAATTGCCCTCCAGGTCGTGGAGCTAGCGCGGGGTTGTGACGTCGAGGCAGCGTCGGGGGCATAGAATTTTCGAGAGTGACCCCGGAGTATTTTAAATTTTCCGTGTGCGGGTACTAGTTATCGGTTTTCCTTCTTTTGTATTCGGTACTATGCTCTGTAAAATTTGACTTCGGGATGTGTAAAGTTTCTCATGCGTCTGACTGTATATTTTAGTGGGTTTTCGTGAGTTTACTTCGGTTTAGTGTCGGGGTGTCAGACGGGAGCAGGATTTACCTCGGTTTTCGGGGTGAAACCGGGGTGGGTCCTGACATAATCTCTCAACAAAATCCAACTTAGCTTTTTCCACCTCAATACCCTTGCTATAAATCACGTGGCCCAAGATAATACCTTGTTGAACCATGAAGTGACATTTTTCCCAAATCAGCATTAGGTTACTTTCTTTGCAGTGTACAAGTACCCGGGAAAGATTAATCAAAAAAATCTCAAATGAGTGCGCAAACATAGAGAAATCATCCATGAATACCTCAATGATATCCTCAACCATATCTGAGAAGATACTCATCATACACCTTTGAAAAATGGCTGGTGCATTGCATCGACCAAAGGGCATTCACCGATAGGCTAATGTTTCATAAGGGCAGTGAATGTCATTTTCTCTTGATCTTCTGGGGCAATTGGAATCTAATTATACCCAGAATATTCATCTAGGAAACAATAATGAGAATTCTCTGCCAATCGTTCCAACATTTGATCAATAAAAGGCAAGGGAAAGTGATCCTTACGAGTGGTGGTGTTGAGACTTCGGTAACCAGTGCATACTCTTCAACCCGTGTGTACTCTTTGAGGCACAAGCTCATCCTTCTCATTCTTAACCACCGTAATTCCACTCTTTTAGGCACTACTTTCACTGGACTTACCCACTTAGAATCACTTATTGGATAGATGATTCTCACGTCCAAAGTTTCAGCATCCCTTTCTTGACAACTTCCTTCATTGGTGGGTTTGGCCTTCTTTGTTCCTCTCGAGAGGGCTTCCAATATTTTTCAAGGAGAATCCTATGCATGCATCTGACTGGGATAATGCCCTTAATGTCAGCAATAGTCCACCTAATGCCCTTTTGATGGCTGCGAAGGATGTGACAAAGCAAGTCTTCCTTGGATGGAGTAAGGTTTGCAACAATAATGACCGGGAGAGTTTGGTTGCTACCTAAGTAAGCATACTTGAGATGTTCCGGGAGAGGTTTAAGCTTATAGAAAGGGGGAGAGATGTGAGAGTAAGGGGCAAGGCCTTAAAGGTTGCCTTAAACGAGTTCATGTAAGGCATGGCGTTGAGGGAGAGCAATTCGGCCATGGTGTTGGGGTCTATTGTGCTTTTGAGTTTAGGGGCAATGGTGAGGGATTTTCAAACCATCCTTCACACATGATAGCTTAAGATTCTCATTAAGAAGCATATCCAATGTATTCAAAGGAAAATCAACAATAGGTTCCACTGGATATTGCATAGTATGATGTATAGAGAAAGTACAAAGCTCACCTAAAACCCGAATAGATACCTTTTCATTCTTCACATCAATGAGGCATTTGGCTGTGGCCAATAAAGGACGTCCAAAGATCAATGGGGGCTCCCTATTATTCTAAATTCTATCCATCTTCAAGACATAGAAATCACCGGGGATGCACGTATCCCCAATCTGAACCACAACATGCTCCAGCACACCTACAAGGTTAGAACCGAAGAATTACCCAATCTAACAAAAAGATGAGTAGGTTTAAGATCTCCTAAGTTCAAAGACATATAAATATGGAAAGGCATAATGTTAATTGAAGCTCCCGTATCACATAAACAATGTTCAAAACATTTAGATTGAATGACACAAAGAAGTGAAGGGGCCCTGGGATCGTTGACTTTCGGGGGTATGAAAACAAGGGATGCCTTGCAAGCTTAGGGCAGGTCCCCAACATTGGGGTCTTAAATCCTCTTTTTTCCACCAACTAAGTCCTTGATAAGCTTTGCAAAGATGGGCATGTGCTCCAGGATTTTGGAAAAAGGAAGTGTGATTTGAAGTTTCTGCAGCATCTTCATGATCTCGTCCTCGAATGCTTCCTTTTTTTGTTGTTTCGATTTTGGCACCTACAAAGGAATGGATATGAGACATTATTAGATAACTCAAAAGAAACTTTCTTAGACATTTTATTGGAATTAGAAGGAGTTTTAGGGTTAGAAAGTCCAACATGTTGATAGGTCGTTAATTAAGCATTATTTTATACCCTTTATACTTGACTTTTAATATTAAAATTATAAATAATTAGAGAAAATAATATATTTTGTGGGATTTTGTAGAAATAAATAAAGCATGGAATTTGGATCATTTTGGCGAAAGAATCGTCCCATAGGAATTCGAACGAAGAAATTATGAACGAAATTCAGTTGAATTATATAAATTAATTAAAAATCCATTATTCTTTTGCTCAGCCCAAATTCCAGCCCAGAAGAAGCCCAGTCGCTAGGCCCAAGTCCAGCCGAAAATCCAGCCCAGCCCACGACGCACGTTCTTGCCTAGTCTCGGCCCAAATTAATCCAGCCCAGTGAATTGCTCAGTCCAAGTCTGCCGAAGCATCTCTTCACCTTTCGGGGAATGCGCGCCGAGTCCCGCCTGTCAGCCCCAGTACATCCCACGTTATCCAGCCACGATGTGACCCACCTTTCCCGCTGATTCCCCTTATATCTGTCAGCCACGCCTCACCGAGCCCACATGCTCCTTTTCTGTGCACGCGTGCTGAAGTCACATCCGCCTGCCCCGCTTGAGCTGCTGAATTCCCTCAGTCCAACACAGCTGGTTCTTGCCGAAATTACACTCCCCTATGCCCTGCTCCTTGCTGAATCATACTTGCCCCTTTTGGGCAGGTTTTTCAACACAATTTTACCTCAAAATCAGCCAAAACCCCATCATTAGTCATCATTTTATTTGTAATTATTTTTATATTTTATTATTTAAATTTTGGCATTCCCTCTATAAATAGGGAGGCCATTTCATTTGTAAATGGTCCCAAATTAGTCCCCCTTTTAGTAGTTTTTAGCCCTAATTTAGTTCATGTTTCTTTCTTCTTTTAATTCTTCCTCTTTTTATTTTTAGATTTATTTTGGGACCGTTTGTAACTTCTTGTAATTTTTTTTTCTTAATTAGTTTTCATTTAAACCTTGTCTTTTAATTTATGTTTTTAGATTCATTTCTTAAGTTTTATTTCCTTTTAATTTTAGTTATAGATTTTATTTTTAACTTCTTTGACTTCTCTTTTAGATATGAATTTATACTTTTCTTAAGAAAATTATATGCCGAGTATTTCCGAAGTAATTCTAGAATTTATGTTTAAATTCTTATGTTTTATCCTCCACCTTCATAAGGTTCCTTCTGCTATTCAGAGAATTTTATGAATAACATTCCATTGTTTCCATCCACTTTCGGAATCACAAGTTGTTCTTGGGTTCCGAAAGTGTAACTTTATTCTCTTTACTTAAATTCTTTTTATTGTTTCGGTTTACTTATAATTCAATACATGTGATGGTATTTTCTTTCTAAACTTTTGTAAGTATGAATGCAATCTCCATGTGTTTTACTTTCTGAATTTCATTTGCTTCATGTGTTTTAGTGCTTCATACTTCAATTTGATGCTAAGTGTCGGCCGTTGTCGGTGCACTTAGCATTTGATTGAAGAGATTTTAATGTCGGCCGCTGTCAGTGCATTTAATCACAAACTTAAGATGGATCATATTGTAAATGTTTGACGCACATTAATGGTTGATACATTTATAATATTGAAAGATATATGAAAATATTTGAGATGATGAAGGTAGGATTTCGTGATTGGTTTGTTATGAGCAAAATGTTAGAGTGTTGGTAAAATTTGTATTTGAAGGAACTCTATTTTTAGGAGTAGTTTAAATAATGTGATTGTTAATTTGAAATTACTTACGTAAAAGTGCCAATTTTGTCTATGAAACTATTCTATGATTTGTAAGTTCTAATTAGCATGAGCATGAGCATTTTAATTCTTAGTTTGGTTAAAAATGTAGTTTGGATTACACTTTGCTCAAAACCTCCCAACCCCCCATTTTATTCTTTAATTCTTTAATTCTTTAATTCTTTAATTCATTAATTCTTTTATTCCTTTATTCTTTAATTCATTTATTCTTTAATTCTTTAAATTTTTTAATTTTTTATTCTTTAGTTCTTTAATTCATTTATTAATGTATTCTTCTATTCATTATTCTTTCTCACTAACAAATTATTAATGTTCTTAAATTTCCCCAGTTAAGAACGATCCCTATTTACTAATACTATATATACACAAAAAGGGTTTAAATTGCATAATACTCGAATTAGTGTTTTAATTTAATGCGTAGTTTGAGCGTTAACACATGTTGCTAGGGTACTGCAGAAGGAGCCGAATTGGATGCATCATGTTCCAATGCCTTGTCTTTCAAGTTCAAGGGTTACTGTTGGGTGCTTGGCCTTTGAGTTCTAGGGACCTTAACCTATGGTTCTACATCCTGAAAGTGAGATTGAGGTGGTGCCACGTTGGTGGTCTCATCCTAGAGCAAAGATAGGGCAGATTGTACGCCATAGGGTGCTCGAATTTCCTGATGGTTCCAACACTCATTATTCGGGTTCCTTGCTGGATTTTAAGTGTATGGCTATGAATTTTGGACAGTAGGGACTTTGGGGCTTGATTTATGATTCCTTAGGGTATACTGTGGTCTAGGAAGTTATGTGTCACTCTGGAGGGCGATGGAATTTGCTGTTGGTCCACGGGGACCCTTCGGATTCACCATAACTTGACTAGGGAACCTACCGGGCTTTCATTGGTTGAGTTGATTGGAAATCTATCCAAGTTGTCTCTCCAAGTTGGTAATGGCATGTATAGTCTCATTCATGAAGGCATTGGTTGTTTCTTGGTGAGTGCGAGATTCGTTCATGAAAGCATTAGTGTGGTGTGCCATAGTTTCAAGTGCATCCTCCTATGATTTACCGGTTGAACCTTGAGTTAAGGATGTACCTTGGGGCTGCGTAGAAGGGGCAGGCATGTGAGGTTGCTGGGATCTAGGGGGGAAAAGGGTTAGCCTCGGATTGATTGTTGTTCCACTTAAAGTTTAGATGGTTCTTCCATCCTGGATTGTAAGACTTCGAAAAAGGATCATTCTGGGCCTTCAAGTATTGTACCCGCCAACATAGTTAGCTTTACCCACATATGTACACTCATACAAAGAGTGTCCTTGGATAGAGCACACCTCACAAACCATGGTATTCGTAACCTTATTCCTGCACAATTGCTTTACCAAAGCCGTGATTTTTGCAATGGATCCATCTTTGTCCTTAGTTTCGGCTATGGACCTAGATGAGTGGCCTCAATAACTAAAATGTTTATCCCCTTGAGCTATCATCTCAAATGCAGCTCGGGCCTCAGTTTTGTGCCATATGAGATACATTGAGATAGGGAATTCACCATAGTACGATCCCCATAACTAACACCTCTATAAAACCACATCATGAGGTGATGATCCTCAATGTTGTGATGGGGACAAGCACGAAGAATCTCATTAAACCTTTCCCAATATTCATAAAACCTTCATCTTGGAGCTGTCTAGGGATCATAATCTTAGCCTTAAACTCATTAGTTTTCTTAATGGGTTAGTATTGGGTGAGGAATAAAGTAGACAATTTTGTCCATGTATGAATAGAGGCGGGTGCAAGTGAATGAAACCAAGTTTTAGCACTATCCTTAAGTGAAAAGTTAAACAACCTCAACCTAATTTCATTCTCAGTCATCCCATTAATATGAATAGTAGAGAAAACCTGGGGAAAGTCCATGATATAAAGGTGAGGATCGGCCCAAAAAGTCCATCAAATTTAGGTAACATGTGAATGGTCCCAGACTTAAACTCAAAGTTCTCAACTGTGTTCGTGGGAAAGACAGTAGGGAAAAGATCTTCAAGGACATGAGGGGTTGTGAACACCCGAAGGAGCGTAGGGACAAGAGGAGGCACAAGAGCATGATCTTGTGGGTTGGCCATGACACGAGGGCTTGGTGAAGGGCTACTTTGAATTGAAGAATTCCATGAGGAGGGGTTAGAACCGTGAGTTTGGACCTCCACTGAAGCGCTACGTGACATGTACTAGTATTTGAAAAACAAATAACAAACCAAGTTAGATATTTTCAAACTATATAGACACCATTAAGAGACAAGTACCCGGTAACAGCGCCAAAAACATGATAGATGATTTATCAACCAAGAAATTATGAATGATAAACTCCTAGTATAATACTTTTCAAGTGCACAAAATTGTATGACGAGTATAGTAAGTTTGCGAAGGTCGATCCCTCAAGGATTTGTTCAACGTGAATCCACATAGTTTAGAATTGAGTAACTTGATTAAGAAGCACAAAAACCTTGGGGGGTTTTCAGTGATGATGTGCAAAAAGTTAAATGATGCAAAACATAAAGTAAGGTAATGAAGACACGATTGAATGTTGATTGATTGATTAAAAAGAATTAGGGCTAGTCATCCACCTTTACCAATTATAGTTCTCTTTAGATTTCCTAGATTAGATTAGTATGCATGTATCTGAATTAAGTGCTCGTGTTAGGGTCCGTCTAAGGCTCACCTCACACATATTATCATCTCTTAGATTGCATGTTTAAGAGTGATGTGCCTGCCCTTAAACAACTATTACCGATGGTACGTGATAATTAATGAAACATGAAGAAGATTTGATGCACTACACTATCCCTAGAAAAGTGATTTGCAATTCTAGTGAGTCATGAGTTTAGATTACAAATAAGATTCCCCTCTTAAATGTGATGCTAAAAATTGCAGGGTGATACACAAACATCAAGGAGATCTGTCAAGCAATTACATCGAGAATTAAACACAAACAAGGTGATCAAGCTTATAAGTGTAAATTGAGTTAATGAAGCATAGTAATCCAAAAAATTGAGAAGTGGCACAAACACTTCTTCTTCTCCCAAACTTCACGTCACAAAGAAGATGTAAGACTTGAATCAAAAGTCAGAACAAAGGGGAAAATTGCAGCTAGTTTATGTGTAAATTTGAGACTGAATTTCAGCAGAATTTTGGGACCTTAGGAGGTAATTTCAATGTCCACAAACAATGAGAAAAAAAACTATTTATATCCCCTAACACCTGCCCTAGCATCTCCCTAAAGGAAAGGAAAAACAACCCCCAAAAGAAGAAGGAAAACTCCCTGGCTGCATTTTGTGTTCCTCATTATACAAGGACTCTTTTTCCTTCATTCTTTCCAATTCTTGACTTCATATTTGACTAGGAATTGGATTAGTATCTTGCCAAATCAGATCAAGATCCTAGATTAAAGGGAAGGTGATAAAAATGCGGCTAGGGTAAAGGAAACTTCCCTGGCTGTGTTATTTGAGTTTCTTGATTTCCAAGAAACTTCCTTTGCCTTGTTTCTTGCAACTTTAACTCCAAGATCTGATTAGGACATCTTTAAGCTTCCTTATCCAAGTAAATCCACGCCATTCCTCATTGAGAAAGGAAGGCAAATTCGTCTAAAGGTTATTTGATGCACAAGTAAGCACCCTAGAGCACCTTAATCGCAATTTGGAAGGAATTGGGAACTTAGCCGCAATTGTGAGGATCTTGGGGGATCTTTGATGTGCAAATGGGAGATGGTGTGATCCTTTGTGAGCCTTTGATGAGTTCTTGAAGATATAGCCTTCAAATGATCACATTTCAATGCAAAACACGATTTAAATCTCAACTAAGCAATATGTACAAACTTCACAAAAGTGATCATTTTCTCCTATTGTTTGAATGTTTATAATCAAAAGATAAGTAAAAGAGATAAGAAATATCATTGAAACCATGCTTAATTCATGACTTATCAAAAATCTTCCCACTTTGAGTTGTAACATAACTAGCATGAGCAAAATCATTGTTCTTTGGGTTGGGAACGATTTGTGAAGGCAACTTCCTCGTATCTTTGACTTGTCCCTTGAAATCGATAATTTGGCCAATTTTCTCTTTCATTTCAGAAATATCACAACCATGAGTGTTGAACGTCTCCTTTGTTTTCTTTTGGCTGTCTAGAAGGACTTTAGTTGAAGTGGATAATTGTGCAAACATCATTTCATAATCCGGGTTAGAGAATTGATGAATCGGAAGAGCTTGTTGCATACCCATAGGTTGGTGAGGCATTGGTGGTCTTGGCATGAATTGTTGACGTGAGTTCCCTTGTTGGTGTTGAGCTGGTAGGTTCAAACATCCTTCATTGCTGCTCCACTTGAATCTCGGATGATCACGGTTGCCTTGTCCATAGTTGTTAAAGTTATTGAACCATTGGCCCCCTTGGTATCCTCATAAGACATTGGCTTGTTCCATCCCATCATAGGGGTTTGTAACTTGAGGGCGTTGATCACTTAGGTGTCCATCCAATTAACACACTCTACATATAGGCCCCTTCGGTTGCATAACCCTTTTGGCTTCTAATTACAAACCTTGCTCAAGCATAGATTAGAGCTTTTCAATATTTTCATCCGAAGCACCCTTGGAATTAAGTGTACTTACCCTCTTCTTGTGAGACATGCCATAGAGGGCATCATTGGTGGCCCTATTCTTGAGTAATTGTCTTGCTTTCGGCTCGTCTAAGTCCATAAAATGCCCCATGTGAAGATGCAGACCATCATAGAAGTAATTCATTAGATTAGTCTCCGAGAAACCATGTGAAGGACAAGTAGAAAAAAGGACCTTGAAACGATCGTAGTACGAACCAAAGGTTTCATTTGGTGCTTGGGTAATGGATGTGATCTCTCACCTCTTTGAAATGATCAAAGAAGCGGGAAAGTACTTGGCCAAAAACAAGTCTGCAAGTTGTTTCCAAGTAGTGATATGATTGGCGGGCAAGTCCATGAGCCAAGATTGGGCCTTATCCGCCAAAGAGAAAGGAAAGGCCTTAAGTTGCAGAAGTTCATCATCAGCATCACTTTGTTTCATGCCATTGCACACAAATTGGAAAGTTCTAATGTTTTTATTCAGATCCTTATTGGGTAACCCGTAATAGGTTGGGAGTCGATGAAGGAAACCACTCTTAAGCTCAATGTCCGTTTTGTTTTCCTTGAGTAAAGGAAAAACAATGCAGTAGGGTCCTATGCTCTACTCAATTGAGCAAGTTCGTTGACAAAAAGACTTACGTTGATTGTTGGCCATCTCAGTTTTGGGTTCACTTTCAAGTTGGTGTTTAAGGGAAGAAGAGGACTCAAATTCATAGCCTTCCTTAAAAGTAGGTTCCAAGGTGGGTTCTAAGGTTGAATTCTCAAACTTTATTTCCCTTAACTCACCCCCTCCCCACACCCCCCCCCCCCCCCCCCCAATATAGGTTGTGTATCGGAACTAATAAAGCGTGGAGATTTGCGAGTTAGAATCACTAGCTTTGGCTTGGTCATGCATAGGAATCTGAGATGCAACAAACATACAATGTGAGAGTCATATCCTAATCACGACAATAGATAAGAGAAATAGGCAAGCGAGATAGGTAGTCATGAAATGTAGAAAACAAAAAATACACAAACAACATTGTATGTATGAAGAACAAGTTATAGGCAAATAAGTAAATAAATTTAAAGTGTATAACCAAGAATATGCAAGGTAGAAAATGACAATAATATGCAAAAACACAAGTTCAAAAACGTCCAAATCAATGCAACAAATAAAAGTCTACATAAAGAATATTGTGAATGCATAAGAGGGAAATCGTTAGAACCTGCATAAGACATAAGAGTTATGTGACATTGCATGAAAAGAATGGTTTTAACCTTTGATCTCACTTCCCTAAATGCACTTAGTCATAGGGGGCCGTTGATGAAATCCGAGCAACTTGAAACCGCAGGGAGGGTATGCAATCTACCAATGCAATAGATAGAGTCTTAGAGTGACATGAATAAATTTCCCACTTCCGCTTCTCATAGTACTTTCCTAGGCTTACGGCCTGCACGTGCTGATAAAAATATTTCAGCCCCCTCCACCATTCAACGTTAATCATGGCCAGTTGAGATAGATGTAATGCGAGAAGCAAGGACTAATTTCGAGAACACCCCGAGGATAACCTGGTTAGGGTATGTACTCCATTGGAGTCCTCTTGCTTAGTGCCTCACTTGTCACCAGTCATAACCCTCCTAGACACCCTAACTAACCGATGGAAGTTCTCAAAATAGAGGTTTACCAAACCCAGGTGTTTACAACCTTCGCCCCACCTCATGTCCATAGATTCGGGTCTACAATGTGTGGTGATGAAATATACACATCACGAAGGGTTAAGGAGAAAGTAAACATAAGGGGCGCTACCTGTTTCCGAAAGTAAGATTTTGAAGAGAGAGGTTTTGAGATTCATGCAACTCTAAAATATTTAATACGAAACAATTTATATGTTAGGAAGTCAATGTTATATATGGGTCACATAGCTTAATGTTTAGGTGGAGATTTCTAGGTTCGTGCGGCCCAAGTAATTAGTTTGGATTTCGAATCATTGTCCCCGTTTGGGCAAGTCCAAAGTGACTAGGTAGAAAGAATACATGAAAGAAGAGAATGATTTTGGAACTCCCATGTCCTACTTCTCAGTGCGAACACGATTTTGGAACTCCGAAATCCTACTTCTCAGAACTAGCCTATAGCATGCATTCGCTCATGTCCTAGACATCACCTTGAAAATTTATTACTAAGGTAGACATGTATTCGTCCCAAGATAACTCAAGTGTTAACAAACTCCGTCCCAACCTCATGACTTTTAAGGGCCATGAAGGGTTTAGGAGTAAGTTAACAAATGAAACTTCACATATTCCATTAAAGACAAGATCTAAACTCCGAGCACAAGTGATCCACATATAGCCGAGACTAGTTGAAAAACGAATTATTCCTTATACTATTTACAAAGAAAGCGTTTCTATCAAAAAAATATTACAATTTATATACAAGTATGAAGATATGTACGAATATAATATTTACATTATGAACATATATACATAAACGAAATCATACAAGAGATTATTTCGATCCCCGACAACGGCTCCAAAAATTGATACGCTAAAACTAAGTATTAAAGTAAACACAAACTCACACTCAAGACTTAATGAAAATATATTCAAATTAAAGCCCTTTTGTGTAGATGTAGCATTGATAAGTAGAGATCGCTCTTAACCGGGGATTGAGGGTACCTAAGCATGATTATCGTTTGGTTAATTACTTAAGGAGGGTAATTGATTTTTACTAAGGTCCTACGTGATTAACTAACATAATCTAATCTAACCTAATTTATTATTTACATGGTCAACTCATCTTTAACCTAACTCATTCATAAATTATACCAATTTCCATAATCAATGAAATTCCAAAACCTTATTTTAACGAAATACAAGTACATTATCTTAAGTACGTGCTTGAAAATACGCCGTATACCCTTTCAGGAATGTGCCCTATATCTAATCAAGTATTAAGTATAAACATAGCATGGAAGATTATTGAAATCAATTCAAAATATAAAACCATAATATAATTAATGATAAATCCAATAAACACGATATTCAAGTACAAAGAGAAAACGACGGGGTTAAGAGGTTGAGTTACACTTTGAATCCTTGGGAATACGCCTTATAGATGCTAGTTGGTTTGACACTCT
>CM064864.1:21289424-21321398 GCA_032719365.1 Prinsepia uniflora
TCTTCCTCTAATAAACAATCCAAGTCTTCACCCCAGAAGCAATCCAAGACTCTTTCTGGGAACCACTCTAGACCAATTGGAGTAGAAAAGATCTCAATGGATGCTCATAGCTGCATTAGGGCCATTTGACAGACCTACAAATGCAGAAGCTAATTCAAAAAAATAAAAAGTTTGTAGAGGAAACTTCATACACGAATTCAAAATTCAACATTTCATTTCATTATTCGGAAAATGGTTGGCAAATCACATGTCGATTGCTCACACCATGCATTCAATGTAGAAATGAAAATACAATCATGGAAAAGAAGAAACTACTCTATGAGAATTCTGGGGGCAAGGCACCAATGCCTATCATCCTTTGAGATTCGGTCCATTCTTTAGCCGAAAGTAGAGGGAAAGTCATCCACCATTCCCGACCTCAAACTCTTGCTCCAGCTCTAACTCTTTGAAAAGGACTCTGTTGCAACTAATCATACCCAACTTTAGCTCCTTATTTTCTTTTCGGAGCAAATTTGTGGGGGTATATGATAGTAAAAACCATTCAAGCCTCAAATAGCAGGATTTCCACCCTTGTTGAGTTTTCTACTTCCAAAAACTTCACCAAGTGTTCGGAAGAACTGATGGAAAGTCTGAACCTGTTGGATGACCTTGATAAGCCATAACAACTAGGAAATGGCCTCGAGTAAACTTGGAAGGCAATTCAGGACTTGATGTAACGACCCGTCCCGAATATCGGGATTTAATATTATTTAATTATGATTTACTAATCTGGGATTGGTTGGGCGATTTCGGACGAATTGTGCAAAATGACCGTTTTGCCCCTGGGCGTGGGCAAAACGTTGACTTTTAATTCGGATGGTCAAACGGACTTTGACCGATGACCGTGACGTAGTTCGGGACGTCACGAGTTCATAGACAGGTGGCACGTTCGATTCCAACGTTTGTGGTGAAAGTTATGATGTACGGAAGTTCAGGGGCGTTTTCGTAATTTGGACGATATATGGGCAAATGTTGACTTTTTGACCGGGATGTCCGATGGCCGAGGGCCAAGGACCGTTACGTAGGTATCGTCGATACGAATCCAATGACAGGCGGCACGCATCAATCGGAGTCCGTATGACCGAGTTACGGGTCAGGATGCGCGAGGGGCATTTTGGTAATTTTCTGCACAAGGGCAGAATGGTAATTTGGACTGTGATTTGGAACAGCCGTGAGTTGGAGCCATGATTGAGCTGGGTGGATGGCTAGTGCGATCTATCCCTGAATTGTTTAGTGTAATTGTAACATGGGGGACATTATGTTTGTGTTATTGATTAACTAATTGAATTATTCCTCCATTAATCCCTTCAATTTCTTCAACCGTGAACAATCAACTTCAATTTTTCTCCTACCCTTAATCTCCTCTCTTTCCACTGTTTTTGTGAACGAATTGGACAAGAATTGAGACTGGAATGATTTGGGAAAACACGAGGGACGAATTGGGAGCTGGGGGCTGGAATTTCGAAAATTCCGAAATTCGGGGGGAAAATCGAATTGGAAGTTTTGGGCCTTGACGATCAAATTGGAGATTGGTTTGAGTCTTCTGGGATTGCCACGATCATTTTCGTCGAAGGAACGAAGCGGATTGAGGGCCGTTTGAGGATGAACGGAACTACTGTAGTTTCAGAAACTTCGAGCTTGAGTCGTGGGATTTGAAGCTCGGAGTGATGCAATTGGACTGGGGATTGTGTTCATTATGGTCTCACGATGCTAATGGATGCATCAATTGGAAGAATCGATTGACATGGGAGGATTTCGGATGATGAACAGTGATCGGATTGTTCTTCGTGTGATCATCCTTGATCTTAAGGTTTGAGGTATGATTGTGTGTAATTTGGTCCACAGATCCCTAATTGAATCTAATTCGATGCTAATGGAATTTTGAATTGATGGAATCGGTGTCGAATTGCTAGGATTTGAACCGGGTCTTATCGCGGGTTTTTCAACCCGTTTACCAGTCATTCGGGTGAGGAAGGAGCACTGTAGCAGGCGCGTGGCTTTCACGCGCAGCCACTCACGGCGGCGCGTGACGGCGCGTGGGCACAAATCTCGAGGTGAGGTCAACATGACTTTTATCCTATACATTGTAACGAACATTTTGGGATTGGTTTCGTGTCGATCGGACACCGTCTCGATATTGTTCGGGATGTCCGAAGGTTTTAAATCCAATTTAAAAATACTTAAAAATTCGGGAAAATTACGGGACTTGAATAGGATGTTAATGATGAGGTTAGTGATCCTCTAAATTGACTTGAACAGGATTGGGAGTCCCGGTGATAGTGAGGTGGCCCGGGAAGGCCTATGGCACGCGTATCGAGGCGCTCGGTTAAACGGTCTGTGAGTGGACATTGGTTTCATAAATTCGATGCATGCATAACTGTTTTATGATTGTTATAATTATGATTAAATGATTTACTTTGGATATCGGTGAATTTAAAATGATTTCACGCATTTCGAGGTGAATTACGTATTTGCACGTAAACCGAGATTTTCTGAATTTTCACTGATTTCCATAAAGGTGGTTGAATATGATTTCTTGAAACGGTTACGAACTTGAATAATGTAAAATCGGGCCAGGGGCCCAGTTGAACTATGAAATCGGGCCAGGGGCCCAGTTAACTTGTGGAATCGGGCCAGGGGCCTAGTTGATTCTACATGTGATTGCGGGTCGGGGACCCTAAAATGGAATTGAATAAATGTTTCCTGGTTTACATTTTATATATGTTCACATGCTGGAATCTATAAATGGTTTTGATGATATTTCGGTTATGGCCCGTTTCACGGTATTTGGGCTTGAGACCCGTTTGACGAAACGTAACGATTGGTTCGGATTTTATCTATGTATACCTATATGTTTTGCATGTGGATATCAATAAAATGTATTTGGTACTGCACTGTATAGATCCTTCCATATTATATTGTCTCCTCCGGCGAGGTACCCCGGAGAGGTCACGGACGTCTAGTACGTCCAGCGTCTATGACGCTAAGCATCGGGGATGCTGTACCCGAACGGGGTTCGGGGATTGAACTCGGAAATTGAGACCCGAGTGGCACGCGTAGCCTTGTGATTGTGACCTTATTGACGTCAGGGACGTCAGACATCAGGGATGTCGGATTGGAGTGTATAGTGCAGCAACTAAAATTATGGTTATGGTTATTATTATATGCCTTATGGTTTATATCACTGGATTTATGAAATAACTCTTGGATTGACTTTTGGATTTGAAACTATGCTTGGTTTCCGGGCTAAGGCCCTAATGGTTATTTCTAAATATATATGGGATTATTGGTTTTTGGTGCGTGCATATGATTTTACTGAGGGGCATAAATGTCTTATAAATGTTTTCATCAGACTCGTTTATTTTCGTCCACTCACAGCTTTTGTTTTCAATGCCCTTCAGGTTGATTCCGGATACGACTGCAGCAGAGACTTGAGCATCGCACACCTCCTCCATCGATCCTTACGCACTCTGGAAGCCCGTTTGGGCAATGGCAATCGGTTATCCCTTGTCTGGCGCCTCTTGTCAGACGGGAGCACGTCACCTTCCATGGTAATCCCGGGGGGATTGGGATGGGTCGTGTTCAGTGGTATCAGAGCCAGGTTTTGCTCTTTTTGTGCGCGAAGGTCGAGGGTGTGATGTCTCTTTGGGCTGCTGTTCCGTTGTCAACCTGATAGAGAGTTTTGGTTTTGTATGGTGAATTGGGTATGTTTGGCCCGATACGCCGTGCATTGTTGCGATTCAACCCAAGTGGTGTTGTATACGATTAACTGGTAATGTGGGACCGTCGGTTCGGTCATGTGATGATGGATTGTTGTGCCACTGGGCACAGCTAGGTTCAGGGAACCCCATTTGATTGGAAGTGCGAAACTCAGTTGAGTATTGGTCTAAGTTTTGGACCCTGGTAGTGTTGGCTAGTGTTTGGGGGTTGGTGCATCGGAGTTAGCCGATGACCTTCGTGGAGGAACCCACGATGGAACCCACGTGGAATTGACGATTGGATTGGATTGGACGTCTATACGATGTCAGGACCGCGGGGTCGGTCAGGTTGTGGATTTTACTGCAAAAGGCAGTTGGGTTCGGTGGAACCCTAGGGTGTGACCTTGGAACCCTAATTTATAATTGATGGACCGAAAGGTGAACCTTAAGTGAGAATTTGTGCTGCGACGAGCGGCTGAGGTCATGGATGACCATGTGGATGACTCTAGTGAGTCTAGTCTGGATTATGGGATTCGATCCACGGATGCGGTTATGAGATAAAATATGGAATCCCGTGTTGGATCGAATAGTAGTGTGATGTGTGGATGCGGATCTTGACAACGATGACTGTTGGTCGACAGTTGTGTCGAGATAACTGGCTATCGAGAGTATTTAGTGTGGCTTTCACACTTGTGGATCAGGGGATGTTCAGGGAACGTCCATTATCCTGATGTGCCAGTGGTCAAATAGGAGGTACCCATAGTCGTGGGGAACGAGTGGTGTTACGGGATCGTCGTTCGGAATGAACGGAGATCCAGGGTAACAACCTTGCACACTGTGTGCTAGCATGGATGTTCGTGTGCTAGCATGGGTGTTCGTGTGCTATGTATGGATGTTGGTACCTATATGCCAATACTAGTATGGATGCCTGTGTGCTGATACTGGTATTGATGATGGTGCGTGGTGCTGGTACTAGCACTGGTGCTGGTACCGGTGTCGGTGATTGTGATGACGAGGAGCCACCATTTGGGGTGTGACTCTGTCATGATGGACAGATGATTGGTATCTGCGACTCAGTGGTGGTTGAGTCTTGGACTGGATGGGATCCAGTGGAGGTTGTGTCGTGTTGGGATAAGTCCTAACAGATATATGACGACAAGTGATGAACGGATAAAATGGTATGATTGAAACTTGGGGAATCTAGGGACGATGTTCCCTATGTCATGCGAGTTGGTGGATTTGGGGAGTTGTGGTCAACTCCGAGATTGGTAAGTTTGTGTACTGCTTATATCCCCTGAGAGTACAAGGAAATTATTGAAATTTGAAAAGCCGGGGAAACCATTCGTGGTGGTGATGTGGGATTTTGTGATTGTGAATCACTTGGAACCTGAGGATTGAACCTGTTTAGGTTGAGATGTGAGACGGAGGCAGTATGGTATGCACATTCAGGCAAAATTTTGGATGTTCCGTTCGGAATCGGGGTGTGTGCATACATGATTATTGACGGACGTGAGGTCCGAGTAATGAATCAATTTTGGACACGTGGTGGTCCAAGTGAGTATGGACATGGGCAGTCCAGTGGTTGGACTTGACATCTCATTGGGAGCATGTCTGTTTCCAACATGGTTGGAACTCCCGATCCGGGGAGAGTTGTGATTGGGGGAACGAGAGGAGTGCTCGTTTCCGCATCAGTGATTGGTATTCCGAAGTCATTAGGGTTGACTTCATATTTTCTGCCGTGGCAGATGATGATTGTTGCTACCAGTACGTTGAGCGTGTATTGGTTGGTGGACCCATGATTGGCTTGGGGTCATTGGACACAAGAAGTTTTGTATGATTTTGGATTTGGTGGTGTTATGCGTGGTCATCTTTCCACCAAGGGAAATTTAGCGAAGGATTCAATTGAGGGTGTAAGACCCTACGATCAGCTTCCGGATGGACTGTTAGCTATGTGAGCATGTGTGGATCCTAGGTGGATCTGATTTGCGATGTTGTCGACTTTGGTCGATGTGACGATCTAGGATCGTGATATTACTTGTCGGGTGACGTAGCGATGGATATGGATTGTGATCTTGATGATCCAGATGGGTGGAGAGTTTATCACTCTTACCTTGGTATGTGAGTCGTAGATGACGGGACTGAACTTCTTTTCGGAGTGAAGTCCATATGGTTTGTTACTCGGGTGAGTAGGTTTCCGATGTGGTCGGATCTCGTCAACCTTTGACGTGTGGATATTGGGATTGGCTTCCCTATGAAGTCAATCGAGTGTTGAGCGGGTAACCGATAGGGTCGGTTATGTTATGTCTTGATGGACGTAAACGAGATTTTGGGTTTTGGAATCGAATTTCTGGGTGACGATTCAGGATTCGATTGCGAAGCTCGGAAGTGGATTACTGGATTTGGGTGCGGAATGATTATTCCAATGCTAGCTTACGGAATAATGATTTCGGATTCGGATTTGGACATGGATTAAAAATGTGATGTTGGGGTCGGATTCGGGATTTCTTACGAAATTGCGGATTCAGATTCGGATTTGGAACTAGATGATGGGTGGAGTTCGTTTGTCTCATGTTGGCTGGGCAAATGTACTCCATTACTGATCATGTTTGGCTATGACCTGGGTGGCCATAGTCAGATTGATGGATTGAGGTACGTACAGGGTACGTTGTACGATGATTGATACTGGTTAGGCTGAGTGGTGCCTAATGGCGGTACATGGGATGTACCAGTGGTGTGTAACTAATGTGTTGGTAATCGGATTGGTTTTGATATCATTTGTTTGGCTGTTTTGTGGACTGGACATTGGATACTGTGCGCTGGGCAGGGTGATTTTGTCAGGGTTCAGTGATTGTATGAGCAGGTGCTCTTAGCCATGGTTGGCTTGTGGAACCCTAGTATTGATGTGTGTTCACTGCTGGACTGGTATTCAATGTGTTCCAGTTACACCACTTGATGGAGTAAGTTGACGGTATACGTACACTCAGGATGAGTGAATTGGTGGTCTGAGTAACCACGAGTAGCCTTGTGTGACTTGATCACACCGTGATTTCCCAGCGTTTTGGTTCGCTGAGGGAGTCGGCGATTATGGACATTGAGATTATTTTGTGTCGCAGGATTGGGCTTGCCCTGCGAATTGAGATCATGTGGTTGATCTTGCGCTACATCGAGAGTGATGTAGTACGTGGTGTTGTCACGGATAGACAGATGGTTGGGGCTTTACTAGGGTGGTAAAGCTTAGTTGTGACAGTTTGACTGGTGGTGTCGGCATGGACTGACAAATGAGATTTGGTGACTCCCAACGGAAGCAAATGTAAGGATTTATTGTTAATGGAAAGGAACCATCTAGCTGAAGGAGTCAGCTAAAGGGTTAGGCGATTTTATCGCGGATCAGGTGATCATTTCCACTCGAGGTGGTCGAGTGTTGTTGCTATTATGACGTATGACTGAGATGGCATGTCTGGGTACAAACGAGGCTGGTGTTGTCCCAGTATGTGGGTGTACAAGTGTACACAGATGTGTGGTCGCATTGTTTCCACAAGGTGGTTGTGGAATAAGGTGATTGGTAATTTCGAGGACGAAATTCTTTAAGGAGGGAAGGTTGTAACGACCCGTCCCGAATATCGGGATTTAATATTATTTAATTATGATTTACTAATCTGGGATTGGTTGGGCGATTTCGGACGAATTGTGCAAAATGACCGTTTTGCCCCTGGGCGTGGGCAAAACGTTGACTTTTAATTCGGATGGTCAAACGGACTTTGACCGATGACCGTGACGTAGTTCGGGACGTCACGAGTTCATAGACAGGTGGCACGTTCGATTCCGACGTTTGTGGTGAAAGTTATGATGTACGGAAGTTCAGGGGCGTTTTCGTAATTTGGACGATATATGGGCAAATGTTGACTTTTTGACCGGGATGTCCGATGGCCGAGGGCCAAGGACCGTTACGTAGGTATCGTCGATACGAATCCAATGACAGGCGGCACGCATCAATCGGAGTCCGTATGACCGAGTTACGGGTCAGGATGCGCGAGGGGCATTTTGGTAATTTTCTGCACAAGGGCAGAATGGTAATTTGGACTGTGATTTGGAACAGCCGTGAGTTGGAGCCATGATTGAGCTGGGTGGATGGCTAGTGCGATCTATCCCTGAATTGTTTAGTGTAATTGTAACATGGGGGACATTATGTTTGTGTTATTGATTAACTAATTGAATTATTCCTCCATTAATCCCTTCAATTTCTTCAACCGTGAACAATCAACTTCAATTTTTCTCCTACCCTTAATCTCCTCTCTTTCCACTGTTTTTGTGAACGAATTGGACAAGAATTGAGACTGGAATGATTTGGGAAAACACGAGGGACGAATTGGGAGCTGGGGGCTGGAATTTCGAAAATTCCGAAATTCGGGGGGAAAATCGAATTGGAAGTTTTGGGCCTTGACGATCAAATTGGAGATTGGTTTGAGTCTTCTGGGATTGCCACGATCATTTTCGTCGAAGGAACGAAGCGGATTGAGGGCCGTTTGAGGATGAACGGAACTACTGTAGTTTCAGAAACTTCGAGCTTGAGTCGTGGGATTTGAAGCTCGGAGTGATGCAATTGGACTGGGGATTGTGTTCATTATGGTCTCACGATGCTAATGGATGCATCAATTGGAAGAATCGATTGACATGGGAGGATTTCGGATGATGAACAGTGATCGGATTGTTCTTCGTGTGATCATCCTTGATCTTAAGGTTTGAGGTATGATTGTGTGTAATTTGGTCCACAGATCCCTAATTGAATCTAATTCGATGCTAATGGAATTTTGAATTGATGGAATCGGTGTCGAATTGCTAGGATTTGAACCGGGTCTTATCGCGGGTTTTTCAACCCGTTTACCAGTCATTCGGGTGAGGAAGGAGCACTGTAGCAGGCGCGTGGCTTTCACGCGCAGCCACTCACGGCGGCGCGTGACGGCGCGTGGGCACAAATCTCGAGGTGAGGTCAACATGACTTTTATCCTATACATTGTAACGAACATTTTGGGATTGGTTTCGTGTCGATCGGACACCGTCTCGATATTGTTCGGGATGTCCGAAGGTTTTAAATCCAATTTAAAAATACTTAAAAATTCGGGGAAAATTACGGGACTTGAATAGGATGTTAATGATGAGGTTAGTGATCCTCTAAATTGACTTGAACAGGATTGGGAGTCCCGGTGATAGTGAGGTGGCCCGGGAAGGCCTATGGCACGCGTATCGAGGCGCTCGGTTAAACGGTCTGTGAGTGGACATTGGTTTCATAAATTCGATGCATGCATAACTGTTTTATGATTGTTATAATTATGATTAAATGATTTACTTTGGATATCGGTGAATTTAAAATGATTTCACGCATTTCGAGGTGAATTACGTATTTGCACGTAAACCGAGATTTTCTGAATTTTCACTGATTTCCATAAAGGTGGTTGAATATGATTTCTTGAAACGGTTACGAACTTGAATAATGTAAAATCGGGCCAGGGGCCCAGTTGAACTATGAAATCGGGCCAGGGGCCCAGTTAACTTGTGGAATCGGGCCAGGGGCCTAGTTGATTCTACATGTGATTGCGGGTCGGGGACCCTAAAATGGAATTGAATAAATGTTTCCTGGTTTACATTTTATATATGTTCACATGCTGGAATCTATAAATGGTTTTGATGATATTTCGGTTATGGCCCGTTTCACGGTATTTGGGCTTGAGACCCGTTTGACGAAACGTAACGATTGGTTCGGATTTTATCTATGTATACCTATATGTTTTGCATGTGGATATCAATAAAATGTATTTGGTACTGCACTGTATAGATCCTTCCATATTATATTGTCTCCTCCGGCGAGGTACCCCGGAGAGGTCACGGACGTCTAGTACGTCCAGCGTCTATGACGCTAAGCATCGGGGATGCTGTACCCGAACGGGGTTCGGGGATTGAACTCGGAAATTGAGACCCGAGTGGCACGCGTAGCCTTGTGATTGTGACCTTATTGACGTCAGGGACGTCAGACATCAGGGATGTCGGATTGGAGTGTATAGTGCAGCAACTAAAATTATGGTTATGGTTATTATTATATGCCTTATGGTTTATATCACTGGATTTATGAAATAACTCTTGGATTGACTTTTGGATTTGAAACTATGCTTGGTTTCCGGGCTAAGGCCCTAATGGTTATTTCTAAATATATATGGGATTATTGGTTTTTGGTGCGTGCATATGATTTTACTGAGGGGCATAAATGTCTTATAAATGTTTTCATCAGACTCGTTTATTTTCGTCCACTCACAGCTTTTGTTTTCAATGCCCTTCAGGTTGATTCCGGATACGACTGCAGCAGAGACTTGAGCATCGCACACCTCCTCCATCGATCCTTACGCACTCTGGAAGCCCGTTTGGGCAATGGCAATCGGTTATCCCTTGTCTGGCGCCTCTTGTCAGACGGGAGCACGTCACCTTCCATGGTAATCCCGGGGGGATTGGGATGGGTCGTGTTCAGTGGTATCAGAGCCAGGTTTTGCTCTTTTTGTGCGCGAAGGTCGAGGGTGTGATGTCTCTTTGGGCTGCTGTTCCGTTGTCAACCTGATAGAGAGTTTTGGTTTTGTATGGTGAATTGGGTATGTTTGGCCCGATACGCCGTGCATTGTTGCGATTCAACCCAAGTGGTGTTGTATACGATTAACTGGTAATGTGGGACCGTCGGTTCGGTCATGTGATGATGGATTGTTGTGCCACTGGGAACAGCTAGGTTCAGGGAACCCCATTTGATTGGAAGTGCGAAACTCAGTTGAGTATTGGTCTAAGTTTTGGACCCTGGTAGTGTTGGCTAGTGTTTGGGGGTTGGTGCATCGGAGTTAGCCGATGACCTTCGTGGAGGAACCCACGATGGAACCCACGTGGAATTGACGATTGGATTGGATTGGACGTCTATACGATGTCAGGACCGCGGGGTCGGTCAGGTTGTGGATTTTACTGCAAAAGGCAGTTGGGTTCGGTGGAACCCTAGGGTGTGACCTTGGAACCCTAATTTATAATTGATGGACCGAAAGGTGAACCTTAAGTGAGAATTTGTGCTGCGACGAGCGGCTGAGGTCATGGATGACCATGTGGATGACTCTAGTGAGTCTAGTCTGGATTATGGGATTCGATCCACGGATGCGGTTATGAGATAAAATATGGAATCCCGTGTTGGATCGAATAGTAGTGTGATGTGTGGATGCGGATCTTGACAACGATGACTGTTGGTCGACAGTTGTGTCGAGATAACTGGCTATCGAGAGTATTTAGTGTGGCTTTCACACTTGTGGATCAGGGGATGTTCAGGGAACGTCCATTATCCTGATGTGCCAGTGGTCAAATAGGAGGTACCCATAGTCGTGGGGAACGAGTGGTGTTACGGGATCGTCGTTCGGAATGAACGGAGATCCAGGGTAACAACCTTGCACACTGTGTGCTAGCATGGATGTTCGTGTGCTAGCATGGGTGTTCGTGTGCTATGTATGGATGTTGGTACCTATATGCCAATACTAGTATGGATGCCTGTGTGCTGATACTGGTATTGATGATGGTGCGTGGTGCTGGTACTAGCACTGGTGCTGGTACCGGTGTCGGTGATTGTGATGACGAGGAGCCACCATTTGGGGTGTGACTCTGTCATGATGGACAGATGATTGGTATCTGCGACTCAGTGGTGGTTGAGTCTTGGACTGGATGGGATCCAGTGGAGGTTGTGTCGTGTTGGGATAAGTCCTAACAGATATATGACGACAAGTGATGAACGGATAAAATGGTATGATTGAAACTTGGGGAATCTAGGGACGATGTTCCCTATGTCATGCGAGTTGGTGGATTTGGGGAGTTGTGGTCAACTCCGAGATTGGTAAGTTTGTGTACTGCTTATATCCCCTGAGAGTACAAGGAAATTATTGAAATTTGAAAAGTCGGGGAAACCATTCGTGGTGGTGATGTGGGATTTTGTGATTGTGAATCACTTGGAACCTGAGGATTGAACCTGTTTAGGTTGAGATGTGAGACGGAGGCAGTATGGTATGCACATTCAGGCAAAATTTTGGATGTTCCGTTCGGAATCGGGGTGTGTGCATACATGATTATTGACGGACGTGAGGTCCGAGTAATGAATCAATTTTGGACACGTGGTGGTCCAAGTGAGTATGGACATGGGCAGTCCAGTGGTTGGACTTGACATCTCATTGGGAGCATGTCTGTTTCCAACATGGTTGGAACTCCCGATCCGGGGAGAGTTGTGATTGGGGGAACGAGAGGAGTGCTCGTTTCCGCATCAGTGATTGGTATTCCGAAGTCATTAGGGTTGACTTCATATTTTCTGCCGTGGCAGATGATGATTGTTGCTACCAGTACGTTGAGCGTGTATTGGTTGGTGGACCCATGATTGGCTTGGGGTCATTGGACACAAGAAGTTTTGTATGATTTTGGATTTGGTGGTGTTATGCGTGGTCATCTTTCCACCAAGGGAAATTTAGCGAAGGATTCAATTGAGGGTGTAAGACCCTACGATCAGCTTCCGGATGGACTGTTAGCTATGTGAGCATGTGTGGATCCTAGGTGGATCTGATTTGCGATGTTGTCGACTTTGGTCGATGTGACGATCTAGGATCGTGATATTACTTGTCGGGTGACGTAGCGATGGATATGGATTGTGATCTTGATGATCCAGATGGGTGGAGAGTTTATCACTCTTACCTTGGTATGTGAGTCGTAGATGACGGGACTGAACTTCTTTTCGGAGTGAAGTCCATATGGTTTGTTACTCGGGTGAGTAGGTTTCCGATGTGGTCGGATCTCGTCAACCTTTGACGTGTGGATATTGGGATTGGCTTCCCTATGAAGTCAATCGAGTGTTGAGCGGGTAACCGATAGGGTCGGTTATGTTATGTCTTGATGGACGTAAACGAGATTTTGGGTTTTGGAATCGAATTTCTGGGTGACGATTCAGGATTCGATTGCGAAGCTCGGAAGTGGATTACTGGATTTGGGTGCGGAATGATTATTCCAATGCTAGCTTACGGAATAATGATTTCGGATTCGGATTTGGACATGGATTAAAAATGTGATGTTGGGGTCGGATTCGGGATTTCTTACGAAATTGCGGATTCAGATTCGGATTTGGAACTAGATGATGGGTGGAGTTCGTTTGTCTCATGTTGGCTGGGCAAATGTACTCCATTACTGATCATGTTTGGCTATGACCTGGGTGGCCATAGTCAGATTGATGGATTGAGGTACGTACAGGGTACGTTGTACGATGATTGATACTGGTTAGGCTGAGTGGTGCCTAATGGCGGTACATGGGATGTACCAGTGGTGTGTAACTAATGTGTTGGTAATCGGATTGGTTTTGATATCATTTGTTTGGCTGTTTTGTGGACTGGACATTGGATACTGTGCGCTGGGCAGGGTGATTTTGTCAGGGTTCAGTGATTGTATGAGCAGGTGCTCTTAGCCATGGTTGGCTTGTGGAACCCTAGTATTGATGTGTGTTCACTGCTGGACTGGTATTCAATGTGTTCCAGTTACACCACTTGATGGAGTAAGTTGACGGTATACGTACACTCAGGATGAGTGAATTGGTGGTCTGAGTAACCACGAGTAGCCTTGTGTGACTTGATCACACCGTGATTTCCCAGCGTTTTGGTTCGCTGAGGGAGTCGGCGATTATGGACATTGAGATTATTTTGTGTCGCAGGATTGGGCTTGCCCTGCGAATTGAGATCATGTGGTTGATCTTGCGCTACATCGAGAGTGATGTAGTACGTGGTGTTGTCACGGATAGACAGATGGTTGGGGCTTTACTAGGGTGGTAAAGCTTAGTTGTGACAGTTTGACTGGTGGTGTCGGCATGGACTGACAAATGAGATTTGGTGACTCCCAACGGAAGCAAATGTAAGGATTTATTGTTAATGGAAAGGAACCATCTAGCTGAAGGAGTCAGCTAAAGGGTTAGGCGATTTTATCGCGGATCAGGTGATCATTTCCACTCGAGGTGGTCGAGTGTTGTTGCTATTATGACGTATGACTGAGATGGCATGTCTGGGTACAAACGAGGCTGGTGTTGTCCCAGTATGTGGGTGTACAAGTGTACACAGATGTGTGGTCGCATTGTTTCCACAAGGTGGTTGTGGAATAAGGTGATTGGTAATTTCGAGGACGAAATTCTTTAAGGAGGGAAGGTTGTAACGACCCGTCCCGAATATCGGGATTTAATATTATTTAATTATGATTTACTAATCTGGGATTGGTTGGGCGATTTCGGACGAATTGTGCAAAATGACCGTTTTGCCCCTGGGCGTGGGCAAAACGTTGACTTTTAATTCGGATGGTCAAACGGACTTTGACCGATGACCGTGACGTAGTTCGGGACGTCACGAGTTCATAGACAGGTGGCACGTTCGATTCCGACGTTTGTGGTGAAAGTTATGATGTACGGAAGTTCAGGGGCGTTTTCGTAATTTGGACGATATATGGGCAAATGTTGACTTTTTGACCGGGATGTCCGATGGCCGAGGGCCAAGGACCGTTACGTAGGTATCGTCGATACGAATCCAATGACAGGCGGCACGCATCAATCGGAGTCCGTATGACCGAGTTACGGGTCAGGATGCGCGAGGGGCATTTTGGTAATTTTCTGCACAAGGGCAGAATGGTAATTTGGACTGTGATTTGGAACAGCCGTGAGTTGGAGCCATGATTGAGCTGGGTGGATGGCTAGTGCGATCTATCCCTGAATTGTTTAGTGTAATTGTAACATGGGGGACATTATGTTTGTGTTATTGATTAACTAATTGAATTATTCCTCCATTAATCCCTTCAATTTCTTCAACCGTGAACAATCAACTTCAATTTTTCTCCTACCCTTAATCTCCTCTCTTTCCACTGTTTTTGTGAACGAATTGGACAAGAATTGAGACTGGAATGATTTGGGAAAACACGAGGGACGAATTGGGAGCTGGGGGCTGGAATTTCGAAAATTCCGAAATTCGGGGGGAAAATCGAATTGGAAGTTTTGGGCCTTGACGATCAAATTGGAGATTGGTTTGAGTCTTCTGGGATTGCCACGATCATTTTCGTCGAAGGAACGAAGCGGATTGAGGGCCGTTTGAGGATGAACGGAACTACTGTAGTTTCAGAAACTTCGAGCTTGAGTCGTGGGATTTGAAGCTCGGAGTGATGCAATTGGACTGGGGATTGTGTTCATTATGGTCTCACGATGCTAATGGATGCATCAATTGGAAGAATCGATTGACATGGGAGGATTTCGGATGATGAACAGTGATCGGATTGTTCTTCGTGTGATCATCCTTGATCTTAAGGTTTGAGGTATGATTGTGTGTAATTTGGTCCACAGATCCCTAATTGAATCTAATTCGATGCTAATGGAATTTTGAATTGATGGAATCGGTGTCGAATTGCTAGGATTTGAACCGGGTCTTATCGCGGGTTTTTCAACCCGTTTACCAGTCATTCGGGTGAGGAAGGAGCACTGTAGCAGGCGCGTGGCTTTCACGCGCAGCCACTCACGGCGGCGCGTGACGGCGCGTGGGCACAAATCTCGAGGTGAGGTCAACATGACTTTTATCCTATACATTGTAACGAACATTTTGGGATTGGTTTCGTGTCGATCGGACACCGTCTCGATATTGTTCGGGATGTCCGAAGGTTTTAAATCCAATTTAAAAATACTTAAAAATTCGGGAAAATTACGGGACTTGAATAGGATGTTAATGATGAGGTTAGTGATCCTCTAAATTGACTTGAACAGGATTGGGAGTCCCGGTGATAGTGAGGTGGCCCGGGAAGGCCTATGGCACGCGTATCGAGGCGCTCGGTTAAACGGTCTGTGAGTGGACATTGGTTTCATAAATTCGATGCATGCATAACTGTTTTATGATTGTTATAATTATGATTAAATGATTTACTTTGGATATCGGTGAATTTAAAATGATTTCACGCATTTCGAGGTGAATTACGTATTTGCACGTAAACCGAGATTTTCTGAATTTTCACTGATTTCCATAAAGGTGGTTGAATATGATTTCTTGAAACGGTTACGAACTTGAATAATGTAAAATCGGGCCAGGGGCCCAGTTGAACTATGAAATCGGGCCAGGGGCCCAGTTAACTTGTGGAATCGGGCCAGGGGCCTAGTTGATTCTACATGTGATTGCGGGTCGGGGACCCTAAAATGGAATTGAATAAATGTTTCCTGGTTTACATTTTATATATGTTCACATGCTGGAATCTATAAATGGTTTTGATGATATTTCGGTTATGGCACGTTTCACGGTATTTGGGCTTGAGACCCGTTTGACGAAACGTAACGATTGGTTCGGATTTTATCTATGTATACCTATATGTTTTGCATGTGGATATCAATAAAATGTATTTGGTACTGCACTGTATAGATCCTTCCATATTATATTGTCTCCTCCGGCGAGGTACCCCGGAGAGGTCACGGACGTCTAGTACGTCCAGCGTCTATGACGCTAAGCATCGGGGATGCTGTACCCGAACGGGGTTCGGGGATTGAACTCGGAAATTGAGACCCGAGTGGCACGCGTAGCCTTGTGATTGTGACCTTATTGACGTCAGGGACGTCAGACATCAGGGATGTCGGATTGGAGTGTATAGTGCAGCAACTAAAATTATGGTTATGGTTATTATTATATGCCTTATGGTTTATATCACTGGATTTATGAAATAACTCTTGGATTGACTTTTGGATTTGAAACTATGCTTGGTTTCCGGGCTAAGGCCCTAATGGTTATTTCTAAATATATATGGGATTATTGGTTTTTGGTGCGTGCATATGATTTTACTGAGGGGCATAAATGTCTTATAAATGTTTTCATCAGACTCGTTTATTTTCGTCCACTCACAGCTTTTGTTTTCAATGCCCTTCAGGTTGATTCCGGATACGACTGCAGCAGAGACTTGAGCATCGCACACCTCCTCCATCGATCCTTACGCACTCTGGAAGCCCGTTTGGGCAATGGCAATCGGTTATCCCTTGTCTGGCGCCTCTTGTCAGACGGGAGCACGTCACCTTCCATGGTAATCCCGGGGGGATTGGGATGGGTCGTGTCACTTGACTTATTCTCTGAAGGAAAGTCAAGCCTCTGTTTTGATGTTCTTCTTCAGGATGACGGCAATTGTCAACTACACTTGAGCGCTCAGCTACTCCTTGACCAAGCTTTTGGAAGGTCTTCCACCGCCCAAGCTTTTTGAGAATAAAACTTTTAGCCTCAACTGATGACCAAAGAAGGAAGTCTTTATATTGTCCACTAGCTGGAAAAGCAAAGACGTCATTGGAAAGGCAATCTGATTGCAAACTTTCCACGCCATCAATTCTTCGGGTCCTTCAAATTGCATATCATCCCCTTGAAATGGATTCTAGCTACCCAAACCACCGTACTCCCACAATCAGATGCCCAGAGCTATCATGAGTATGGCAAAAACGTAGGACTAACAATATATAAAATTTTATATATTGCATCCACAATTGACACAATCTTTGACAATCACTACCATTCACGTTCCCCACTCCGCATGTGAGAAAAATACCTCATGACAAGGGTCAAGCGCAGCATGACATGTGACCAATCCGAACTACCAGCTTCAACCTCCAATCTGAGCTCAACGTATGGTGACAGGACACGTCCCAATCCCACTGGGACCACCCGGGGACGTGCCCCGCTCCCGTCTGACAACGACTCCAAACATACCAAAATTACCCTTAATTAAAACTAACTATTCAAATAGATAAATAACATGCAACAACATTGTTTCAGAGCGATAGCTGTCAGACAAGGGATAGTAAAATAACAAAACGTGAGCACAATAGTCAGAGTACATTATTCTGGTGCTCAACCTACCCACAAGGGGGTGTCCAGGTGCACAGCTAACAAACTAAGCCTCTTCCTCCTCCTCCTCCGGGTCCTCCTCTAATTCCGTGTCACAGTCTGGAGGGGTCAATAAAACAAGTAAAGAGTGAGTGGGCCAAAAATAACAGTTTATAAATCAATTTCATAATAAAGTAAATCATAAGGTTTTACCCCTCTGTTTTCCAAATCTTGCATCATAAGGTTTTACCCCTCTGTTTTCCAAATCTTGCATGCAGTGAAAACATAGTATTATAATGAAATCGTAATCACAGAATCAGCATAATAATAATCGAAAGGAGAAACTAACATATCAGTGCACTGTAAAACCCAACCCAAATGATGTCACGGTTCTAAGGCTACGCGTTGCCACTCAGGGTCTCACACCCAAGACTCTCTAGGTATGCCCGGTATCCCGGTCACTGCTCGAGGTATACTAACAAGCCTTCCTGAGAGTAACCAGCCCAACGGGGGTCAACTCCACTCAGTCAGGGCCCCGTGACTACTCCAGGGTCCACCCGGGCCAACGACCCTCCATGGAGGAGACAAGATAGACATGTAGGAAAGTACAGTACAATAACAGTATAGTTTACCCTATGTCCCCCCTGACATCCCAGAACAAAATCCACATATAATCCAGACGAGTCTCATGCCCAAAACATTTTAATAGAAGATAAAAACAGTTCATATAAGACTCATCGAAATCATAAGTGGAAATAGTAAAACAGTTTATGCATGCAAGCCTTTTATAAATCAAACAGCCCATTCATGCTCGGTCCTCGCTGCTCAACGACCGCTAAAACCTGTATTAACATATCTGAGAGTCACTAAAGGACCCTATAACTCAGAATACCAAGACCCTAGAACATATCCGCCTTGAATACGTAACCCGGGCACTATTCCTGAGGCTTCCAACCCCATTTTGACTATCTTAACGATCTCCGATCGACACAAAACCACCACCATTGGAACCGTATCGTCGAAACCTTGAAAATGGTACTGGTCCCACCAAAAATACTGTTCACACGTGCCCCCACGCGCCTGGTCAACGTGTGGGTCAACGCTACTACGGTGCTGCTGACGTCAGCATAACGTCATCACTGACACTTGTCAGGTGACACGTGGCACGCTCTGGTTCACCCCTGATCTGACAATCTCTGACAGGATGACATCATCATGACGTCAGAGGTGACGTCAGCATGATGACGTCATCACTACTACAGTATCGAGTCAACCCATTTACTGGAACCGGATCGCCGTTGACCCACGGCTTGACCCGTTTTCACAGTCAGTTTTCGGCCACCATTTTCGACGGGGTTCAATCCTATAGAGTCGTTTAGGTCTGTTCTATGGTTATATAACCTTAAAACTAGAAGAAAATCGGTAGAAACTCACCTGAGCTTCGATGAAGATCACGGCCAAAGTCTGGTCGTCTTCTCCAGCTATCCACTCTGTCTCAGCCGTCCAAATCGATCCTTATCAGTTCGTCTCTGACCCTAGAGCACGTCCATAACCAAAGAATCGATCCCTATACGTTAAAATGGGTTGGTTCGAAATAGGGAACGCAAACTGGTCTCTCGGTTTTTGGGCCTTACCTCTGCCGTGTCACCACCGTGGCCTTCGTCGTCTGTTCCGTCATGCTCCTGGGTCCTCAAAGTGTCAACTGGAGCTCCCTTCAAGTCGAGATGGTGAGGAGGTGGGTTTTTCTCCCTGGATTCGATTCCTCTGTGTTTCGGGTATGGGGTTGTTCGGGTCTGTGCGGGCCGGGAGGAAGGGTTGTGGCTGCTGGTGGTGCACGATGGGGTTCTGGGGATGACGGTGGTGTTGTGGGTGGTCGCCTGGTGGTGTGAGGGTTGTTGGTTCGATCGTTTGGGTCGAGAGAAAATCGAAGGGGAAATGGTTGCACGGTTAAGAAAATGTGTGTGTGTGTTTTGTGTTTCCCAGAGAGATGATCGTGCAAGGATAGAGAAAAAGCAGAAGAAAATGGAGGGTTAGGATTAGTTTGGGTAGAGAGATCAAGGGCTAGGGTTGTTTGAGAGAAAATAAAATATAAATAATCTAGCCTATAGGAGTAGACCCAACTTTATGGGAATAATGTTTACTTGGATGAGTGACACTTGTCACTCATCCACTGGATCAGTTTGAATTTAGGGTTTTCACGGATTCCCATAATAAATTATTATTTTAATCGTTTGCTCTCGGTTCGTAAATTCCGCTAAAATACGTCCGTGACCATAACTTCTTCATACGAACTCCGATTTCGGCGTGCTGCCTGTCCACGGATTCGTGACGTCTCGATCTACGTCATAGTAATGGGTTAAAGTCCAAATTATTTCCCGGGTCAAAAGTCAAAGTTTCCTCCCCTTAGAGGCAAAATAGACTTTTTACATTAAAATATTAAAAAATCTGGTTCGGGTCGTTACATATGGTGCATCTCTATTGACACAAACATAGGCGCCGTCAAAGGCGGGCCCTGCCTGCCTGATGCACCACCCAGTGGTGAACATGTGGAGATGTTTCCTCGGTGATTGGGCAAAATCCAACTAACGTTGGCCCACTACTGACCCTCCAACTAAAGCCCGATGCACGAAACCTTTAGTAGAAGTCAACCGACATCCCCTCAAGCCAATCTATGCTTAACATGTGGTGGTTAATAACGGAACTAGCAGAGGAGCCGACAATGGCGGGCTTCCCCTGCATGATCAACCACTCAAGAACGAACACATGGATTCATTTCCCGCCTAAAGCACACCAACAACCACCACATTTATTCCTCGCCAATGAAGAGTTTTGATTCTGTAATAGAAGTTACAAACTGCCACAATTGAATGAGGGAATAAATTTTGTATCATCAATGGGAGAGTTAATTGGAGGCTACAAACTCCTATATTAGTTAGAGAATTAACCTCAAATGATCCATTAACCAAGTCCAAGCTAGGAGGTAAAGTATAGACACATATCAGACTCCAAGCCTAAAACATATTTATGTCATTTTGAATCTCAAACTCAGTGGAATTTATCATACACAAGAGCAACGGTAAAATGACATTGAAGATCAAGCGAAGTCCTACTCCTATATATAATTTATCGGGACCACAATACAAATTACCTCCCTTAGGATTCCCTGAATTCCTAAGCGATGTGGGGGCATTTGTGGAACCCAAAATCATCGGAAGAATGTGGAACTGCCACGTGGCCTATAATTTCTGGAATGACCAAATTGCCCTTGGCAATAATACTTGAAGCCAAAGCACCAAACATGGTTCAAGGCCCCAACGCTTACATAGCCCCAACATTGGGCCCAAACCAGGATGACATGTGGAAGCCTTTCCACCATCGATCTGTGTAACACGTGTCAGCATGCAAATCAAGGAGCATTTGTCCCACATCAAAACTATGGAAATTGAACATCTCACTCACCCCTATATAAGGGGTACACATTCCCAATAAAAGTAAGTCGATTCTTCACTTCGAAGTATATCCTTTTCCCCTCTCAAAGCTAATTTACGCATCGGAGAGTTCTTGGTCGAACAACCCCTCGGGTAATCGATCGAGGCAACGATAACTAATGGTTTGCTGTTTGCAGGAAATGTGAAAACTTTTTGTGGCGGGTTCGATTTCTACTTCAACAACACTATTCAAATAGGGCCTATGCCCGACACATAACTCTTACAAATCCATTTCACTAAAACCACCCTAAAATCGTGTCTAGAACTAGTTTATAAATCCCGATTTATCCAAACCCGATCCTTCTAGATTTCTATTTAAATCAAGTTGAAATGCATTCTTTCTTTCAAATCTTCGTTGACCCCAATTCTGAGTCAATAGTACACATCCGGGTCTTAAGCCCAAAACCACGTTTTCACGTAAAACCATAAAATATTTCATAATTTACTAATTATAATCCACATCACTATTAAATAAAAATATCAAACATTTCAACTAAAATCATGTAATAAAGCATTCAAAATAGTTATGCATGTATTTTAATTATAAAATAAACCGTCCACTCACACTCGATCCATGTTGCGTGCTAAACCGGAGCGTTTAATCTATCACCTAGCTAGTCCAAAGTCTCTGGGCCTATCCAAATCATGTCTAAAGGTCACTAGTGTTCTATATGAGTTCATACACTAAACCCTCACAAAGTCTGACACCGAAAACGCATCCCCGATACGTTTCTCATGGCTAAAAACCTCAAAATGACTAATCAAACGGTCTCTAATCGACCTGAAATCACCACCATTGGATACATATAATCAAAAACTTTCAAACCAGATCGGCTTGACCTCGAAATTTATGACCCCGGGTCAAACTTCTGATCATTGGTCAATGATGACGTTAATAAAGTCACCGTTGACATCATCAGTCAATGGTCAACGGTTAACTGTCAACGTGTGACGTCATCCTAACAGGTCTAACACCTATTAGGTCTGACACATGTCAAGGATGGCATCTGCCAAGTGTTTGCCTCTTATTGGTCCACGGGTCTGACATTTGACATGCTGACTAGACCTGATAGTATGCCACGTAGGATCACCTAATTGGCCACTTGGACTGACAGCTTCTGACAGATGATGACATGGACTGCCATGTCATAATAGTCAACCTTGATAAGGGTTGACCCATTTCTCTGTAACGGGTCAAACAACCTACGAACTTGACCTAGCTCGACCTCACTCATTTCTAAACCATTTTTCACCATTTTGTTCCTAGATGATCGTATTGATCCAAGGAATGGATCTATGCCATCAAAACTAGCATATAAGGTCTAGATTTTACCTTTGGAGCTTGATGCTTTTCGAGAAAGGTTCTAACTTGGTTCTTGGGCGTTTCCGACCACCTCAATCCATTTTTTTTGTCCCTATGAGATAGTACAACCCCTAGGAACATTTCTCAATCGTCAAAATAGCTCAACTGACCCTAGAAATCAAATTCGAATTTTGGGTCCAAATCGGATTTTTGGGTTCTAACCTGGCTGTGACTCCTCCGCCATGCTCAGCCCCTCCCCGTCGTCTCTTTTAGCCTTCCTTTCACTCTCACTCCCTCAGGTGAAACACAAATGATGATGGTATAATGGTTGGGTTGGGTTTGTGTGGGTTTTGTCTTTCAGGTTACAGAGAACAAAGAAGATGAAGATGAAATAATGCACCAACATTTGCGTGCTGGGCCAATTATATGATTGACACTTGTCACTTATCAATTGGTCCTCCTAGAAGAGTGACCCGTAACTTTTCCGTCGAAGGTCATATTTCGACGAGCTGCCTATCTACGAACTTGTGGCATCTCTATGTAACGGGACTCGGTCAAAGTCCAAATATTGTCCCGGGTCAAGTCAACATTTTTCTTGACTAGAGGCAAAATTTTCATTTTTTTATTAATTTTTCGAATTTCCATTTTTAGAAAAAGCCTAGGATGTTACACCTAGAGCTCAGGGTACATGATGCTAACACCACCTAAGTGGGTTCTAGATATCTCTCTCATCAATGCCCCAGGGACTCTCATGCAATGCAATGTATGACTCAATACATACAACTATTTATACACACCATATTACCGTAGATAAACATAGCCAGATATGCATAGTCACTATTCCTCATAATCATATGTCACAACTATCACAAGAAATTCATACATGCTCAATCATATATAAAATGTGCAAACATCGTAAAACGTGTGTGCAACAAATAGTATAAAACTAGTTAAGGGAAGGAGTTCGACTCACACTAGTCGGGGAATTGGGTCACCCAACAAATCCAATAACTCACCAACTCCAAGTCCAGTCTGGTCCTACAAGACCATTTAGAAAAAGTCAAAGTCACTTACTTTTCAATATATCTTCTTAAATCCCACAAGGGACGCCCAACATGGCCTAAACTCACTTAACTAGGACCCTAACATGTTTAGGGGGTTCTAAGCCCAATAAAACAGTGCCCAAGTACTGCCAGGAATGGAAACATAGCACCTATACTTTCCAAAGAGTCAAAAAATAGCTCAACGAGCCGTTTATGGGCTAAAACTCACCTTAAACGATCCCAATTAATCCGAAAGTATGCCCACAAGCTGAGATGGTCAGGGAAAGGGCCCCACAGGCAGCCTCGCGTCGATCTAGGATCGGGGAAAATGGCCCATGTGACACCATGAGCTGGCCATGCCCCCTCACTCACACACACGTTTGGTTGTCACATGCAGACTATTCCAAGCATGCTGCCCACACGTGCATGAATATTCCTAGAATATTCCACAGAATATTCTGTTAGACGTCGTCAGTTAACCGTTAAGACTAACGGTTGACCAACGTCAGTCAACCGTTGACTACCACCGCCGCTGGAACTTCGCGGGAGATGATGATTGGACCACCGTCGACGAATCAAGAAATTTTTGTCGAAAAATTCACAGATTCCGACAAGGTTCTAATCCCTCGATTTTGACTCAAATCCAAAATACAAATAGTCTCACAAAATCTACTCCTCACGAGGGTTACGAAAATCAAATTCTTATACCTAGAAATTCCCTTCTTCGACGGTTTCGACAACCAGAATGGCCCTACATATTCTCACCATCACCAACTTCGTTGTGGTTCTCACATGGAATCAATATGAAAAATCGTCTTTAGAGAGCCCTCAACACATTGGTTACACTAGTCTAGATAGGGGAGTTTGAAATTATCTGGATAATCCTAGAAAACTCATAGGGTCGAAGTCGGGGCTAAGACGCATTATTGGGTCAAAGATTGTCGTCGCAATTCCACGCCACAAAATCAACAAGTATGTCTTGAAATTAGTAATGTTCATAATAACGAGTTAAGTTGTGTTGCTCATGGGTTCAGGAGTTACCTTCATAGTCTTCGAGCACCAATCAGTTCGAGAGTCAGGTATACTCGCCGTTCATGTAATGATAGTCCCCGTGGTTCAAAAATAATTGACATGGCCTCTCGAAGGCCAGACGATGAGGTTAGGGTCACCAGGGTTTGGTAATTTTCAACGGGATCCTAGCTTCGCCATCCTGAGCTCTGTTTCCTCACGGAGAGGTTATAGATTTTAAATACAGACTGTGGGGGAAGACGATGGCATCACAGACGGGTGGGTATCAAAGGTTGGTTCATAGTCACAAGTTCAGCTTGGTGATTTTGTTTTGGCAGAGACTGGTATATTGAAAGGGTGCGAGGTTGGGGAAAGATGAAGTGCAAGTCTCAGTCTTCCTCTCCCTCAAAACGGTATGCTCAAGGGTAAAGGATTATGGGTTGTGGGCCTGGGCCTATCCAGCAACAACACCCACAATCCCAAACAAGAATTCCTAAAATTTGGGCCACACTTTTGGGCTTCTAACCCGAACTAAGGATTCAGCTTGAACTCAACTAAATGGTTAATAAACCAAACAAAATTTTGTGACTTGGACTAAGGGTTTGGGCCTCAAAAATAGTGACCTACATGGCCTAACCCAAATTACACTAATCCAACTGAAGGACAAACAAACCCAAATAGTTAGATAAGGGTAGAACAATAATTTCCCAATTTTATTTTTGAATTTTTATTACGGGTTGTATCACTCTACCCGCCATTAGTGAAATTTTGTCCTCGAAATTTGGTAACTGTCAACTAAAGGTACAACTCTAAATAGGTATCTGGATGTAGTCTGTGCCTCCACAATTATAGCTCACTTCCTCGCAGGGTCCAATAGGAGAGTGCTCAGTCCAAGGATTCATTATTTCCCATCCATAATGCTACCGGTGCATCACTTCGTTTTCCACGAGTCATCTAGAATCATTTCTCTCAAATGAGACAACAAATCAGATACTTCTTGAATCGTTTACTGAATGTTCATAAAGGTTCCTCAGTCAACTACAAATATTTTCCAAAGGATTACCAACCCTTAACAAGTATGGTATTCTACACTAACAAATTCAAGCAGGTTAGGGAAAACTGAGACTTCTGCGTTCCTATTATATCGTAAGGTAACTCATAGTAAGTGTCTTGGTTTCACCTCAAATCCACCTCAGTGAGCAAAAGTGTTGCTCATTACTGGTCCAACTCAATGTCCTTAAGAACTCAGCCTGACCGGATATCAATAATTTCTCCTAGTACTCATTGTTGGTAAAACTAATCTTGATGGTAGAAATCAATAAGGTTCAACTAATTCAACAGCTAAGACGGTCTACGAGTCAATCCCTTCAGTCGAGGGGTTTAGGGCGCACAAAGGGTAATAAGCTCGTTAAGTTTGAGCAGGCCTTAAGGCTCGAATATTAACCCAGTAGAACACTCAGTTAAAACCATGATCTAAGTGGAGATTAAGGATAAGTAAGTTCAACTAATCGTTAGTTTAACAGGAAAGTGGAAAAGTAGCCCAGACGTTTGCCCTCTGGGTTCCACACGCAACTAACTCCACGAAGTGATTCCCTCTAGTCCAAATGTCCCAACACAAGATATGGAGAACACCAAGTACCTCATATAATTTGATTTAATCTTTGGGGTAAGGATGCGATAACTAACATGCCATAAGCCGGTATTTTGTAACTAACGGTTCCTCAGATTCCTTATATAGGTTAGCAAGCTTGATTAGTCATCTCAACACAAAGATTTTGATTTTTGTAAAGATCCCTCCTAACCCAATATTCGAAGCATACGTAAAGCTTCAAACAGCCAACATTGAAAATACCATGAAACTCACAAAAGGGGGAAAGCACAAAAGTACTAAACTCGTATTGCGTGGTGATTGACATCATGGATGTATCTAAGTCCCTATTCAGTCATGTTCGCAGTAAGGCCCTTTCGTAAGGCAAATCTCAAGGTACAAAACTTCCAACTGAACCCAAATAGTCAAAATCTAATTACCAAATTCAGTATGGTTTAGGAATGTTCAAGATTCGGTCCTTATGACTCCGAAAGATAAAGAGGTCATCGAAAGGTTAGGGACGCCTCCTAACTACTCGAGTGGCATGAAGGAGATAAAGCATAGAAAGAAGATTATTTAAAACAAAGCTTATGCAAACATCGAGAAGAGTCAAGTGAGGAAGTGGAGTCCTAGGACTGAGGGTCAAAGTACAAGTCAAACACTAACAATGGCTGGAGGTTTAGTCCAGCTCATGAGTAAAGATTACAAACTCAACCGAGAAAAGGAATTCACCACAACTTAACTAATGAATGAGCATCATGGAAGAGGACTAAACAATAAATTTCGGTAGTGACTACGATTCTCCAAACTAGCAGCTTCGGTAATAAGGGCGTATGTTCCGATTGGTTGAACTAATCACCATTTCCGAGTCTCAAAACCTTGCTCAAGGTTACACTTCAATCGTAAGCATGAAATTCCTCAGTCAACCTAAACTCGTAACGTAATTCGGTCACAGGTGGAAGACCATGTCAACTCTCTCGTCTAACTAGTAGCCTGACGTTCTCCTAGGCATGACTATAGTCCCTTAAGTCAAAACTACCTAGCAAATATGACTCATTCAAGGGTAATTCCTATGGTAAATAATACCGGTCATGGGGTCACGTCCATCAAAATGTTCTAAACCGGGGCAAATCTCAAGGCACTAATAAACAAGTCATCGATCAAACACTTGGTTCAAATCAACCAGAGGCGAGGTCAACACTCACACCCTAAGTATAAACATTCTGCTTGATTCCCAAATTGGAGAATATCCAAGTGTATCAAAATGGGTACTCGGCATTGGTTCCAAGGGAAAGAATATTGAAGACTAGAATTGTGGATAAACCTAAGCACACATCAATAGAGCTGGAGCATGATCCAATTCCAAGTGGATAGCTCCCTAGTTAGATTCCCACCAAAAAGTTCCCTTTGAAACTAAAGGTGTTCATTTAAGTCGAATGGGTTAGCAACGGTAAGCACATTCTAAATCCAATTAAACTAGGCCATTTCATGTAAGCCTTAGCAAGCTGGAGCCTAGAATTCCACAACGGTGTCTAGAAAAGAGTCCAGTCATTCATGTATGCAAAAATGCAAAGAAGCTATCCAGCCAACGCATCCATGCGGTAATTGAATGTAAGATCGAGAAATGTACCATGGTTCCCGTCCAACTTGTCCATTAAAATTCGTAGGCTCGGGGATACGAAAATATAAATAAATTTTAAATCACCCTCTAGCTGGCGCATCTAAGCAATCACTAGGTGTAGAACTGAGAAGATATTGAAAATTCACACAAGGATAGTACGCTTACTGAGAACATGTGGCATGTGGTGGTCAAATCAAATTCCCATAGGTGCTTCGAACTTGCACTTAGAGTCAGTGGTCAAACTTAAGACGCATGGATGGGATCACCAATCGACATCCAAGCACAATGATGATTGACAAAAGCGAATAAGGAAAGAGCTCACAAGATTCTATAAGATCGTCAACAAGTAATAGTCATTATTCTTGCAATTTCGTTGTTAGCAAACAAGTCTTTGTGAGTAAATACTATTCCAAGACTTAGGTGAAATCGTTTCACACTCTGGTTAACAAAACAATAGGGCGAGGAGCATAACTTAAAAGATGGTGTATACGATGCCATGAAGAGTGGGCATGATTCTGTATCAATAAAAGTGACATGCCTTGAGTCATAACAAAACGCTAACGATCAGTAGAATAGTTGTACCAGTAAAATTGTGAAAGCACAAAATAATGACTAGTAGTTTGAAACACGAAGAGCACAAATGACCCCGAGGTTGAAATTGTCTAATTTGAAAACCATTATTTTAATTGATAGTCAAAACTCATCAATTGGTAAATTCATTGGTGAGGGCATTGATATTTAAAAAGAGTGCATATGTTTTAAACTCATCCCAACCTTGGGAACACGTGGATCTCCAGGAAAGGGGTGAGGAAAATTTACAAAATAAGCCAAACACGTAAAACGAGGCACAATCGTCAAAACATAAAATTAAGTTGAGGGATTTTAAAGCGTTTTTCAAATTCATGAGAAAGTAAAATTTGTCAAAACTGGAATGCCCTCAAGGGTCCGATAGGAATAGGAAGTAATTCCCAAAATCATTGTCCTAAATACATCTGATAAAAGTGACAAGTAGGGAACACGTCTCCCGATTGTGAATATGCATGGTTTAATAAAATAAAGCAACCAAGTCATTTAAGATGATATAAAAAATCGATTTAGTAAAATATATGTGACTTACATCCAAAATATAACACGTTGTAATACGTGCCACAAATTGATACAGTTAAATCTTATTTTGAGCAGAAAGATTTTGTCAACATAAGTAAAGAAATTCAAAAGATCAAAAGCGTCGTAAGAAACTCAATAATATGGTAAATTCGTTTGTAGAAAATTGTGAATTTTTTTTTAATGCCAAGCCCAGTGTAAGCCAAATTTTAAAAGCACATTAAACGAAAGTGTATCAAAACAACCATATAGAGAAAACGTGGCAGGTTGGCTCATAGAATGCGCAACTATAAAACATTAATAAAAGTTCCTAAACTGCTAAGAAATTTTCAATAAGAACCCCCGATGGATTACACATTCTCAATCCGAGGTAACATTTTTTGGACACGATAAATGAGAAATATTTTATTCCGTAGCCCTTAAGGAATCATCAATACATGAAACGTCACTTGTGAAAACCTTTACAGAAATTCCTAGAGGAGGTTCCCAAGTCCTAAAAGAGTAACCCCATTTGTTGGTCTCAATTTCGTAGTTCATGAAACACTTTGTTCAACAAAGTCAACTAAAACGTACGGAACGATGCATGGATTTCGCCACGAGGAAACTTGTCACAAGAGTTCGTCCAAAAACTATGAATTTGACCTAAACATCATCGAATAACTCGTTCACACCACCCATTACCAGTCCAAAGCTAGTAAGCACTACCCAACCGCGAAATTTGAAGGAATACCAATTCATTAATCCCGTAAAACCATGGGCAATAACAATTAAGTCGAAACACCAATTTGACATATGTGAATGCGCAATTAAACCGTAAACTATTAACAACCAGTGTTTTAAAAGGCATAATAAACACCCAAAGAGTGGTTCTGACACCAGGTATCCGGTTGTATGATCATCAAACGTTCAAAACTAATGACGCGTCCTAAAACCATGCTTTGATACTAAATTGACACACCTTGACCCAAAAAATCCATTATGGCATGAAGGTTGAGACGTGCTGGATGATGACATCTAGATGAAGAAGCCATTTAGGTTAAAAACAACGCGTTTTTAAAGAGTTTGGTGGAACCTACCCGGTAAAAATCGAGCATATACCACCCAACAGCGGAAGCTTCGAGAAAGAACGTACATAATTGATAATCATACATAGAAAACTTTACCTGCTGATACCCGATTTTACCGAAACCTTCACTCCATATGGGAAGTGAGTGTCAGAGCAGTAACCAAACTCCACAAAGTACGTGCGCATCATAAAAACCTGAGGGGTTTAAAACACAAACAATGAGTGAACCCAATTGTATTTCAATGTAAAACTACTTTCAAAAACCACATTTAACCTCTCGTTTTTGTATAAAACCCAAAAATATTTACAGCATACTTGCACGTAATACGAGAACTATATCATCAATCATAAAATAATAATTTAATCAATATGTACAAATGAGCCATGTAGAAACCATAAATATATCATAATATCAGCCTACATCATCAATGCTCATGAGTCACCTTGAGTCTCTTACTCGGATCATACACTGAGGATCCTAACTAGATACCATGACCACGTGAAAGCTGGGTGCCTCGCACCGTCATCTCATGTCCCATAGAGCTTCGGGTACAAGCTGTCGCACTTTAACTAGTATTACGAGTGACGGGGGTGATCAATCACGTAGAGGCTAGTATGTGGGCAGATAGACGGGTACAAGATACTTGCGACTCCTAAGTGGGTTCTAGACATCTCACCCTCATTAATGCCCCAAGGACTCCCATGTAATGCAATGTATGACTCGATACATACAAATATGCATACATACAAAATTGTCGTAGATAAACATAACTCGATGTTCACAGTCATTATTCCTCATAATCATATGTCACACCTATCACAAGAAATTCGTGCATTCTCAATCAAATATAAAATGTGAAAATATCGTAAAATGTGCTAGTAACAAATGGTATAAATACTAGTTTAGGCAAGGGTGTCCACTCACACTAGTTGGGGAGTCGGGTCACTCGACAAATCCAACTTCTCATCAACTCCAAGCCCGATCTGGTCCTATAAGGCCATTTACCAAAGTCAAAGCCACTTTTTAATCTATCGGCTTAAATCTCATATGGGCGGCCCAACATAGCCTAAACTCACTTAACTTGGACCCTAACATGTTTAGGGGTGTCCTAAGCCTTATAAAATAGTACCCACGCACTCTTGGGAATGGAAAAACAGCACCTATACTCTTTCAAGGTAAAAAAAAAATAGCTCCACGAGTTGTTGAGGGGCTGAAAAGTGACCTTAAATTATCCCAATTGATCCGAAAGTATGCCCACACATCGTCATGGGCTGGGAAAGGGCCCCAAGTACCAATCTGGGCTTGGAAAATGAGCCAACGAACCACCATGTGCAGGAATATTCCCATGAATATTCCTATAATATTTTACGGAATATTCTGTTAGACGCCGTTAGTCAACCGTTAAGACTAACGATTGACTAATGTCAGTCAATCATTGACCATTGACCATTGACCATTTACCTTGACCACCATTCATGGAACAGCTTCAATGGAGACGACGACCGGACCACTGCTGTCGAAAATGGTCAGAATCTTGAAAAAAAAATGTGAAAAATTCCCAGATTCTAACGTGGTCCTAATCCCTTTATTTCGACTCAAATCCAACATGAAAATAGTCTCACATAATCTACTCGCGAGGGTTACAAAAATCAAATTCCCAGATCCAGAAATTACCTTCGTTGAAGGTTTCAACTACAAGAAGGTCACGACCCTACATATTCTGACCACCGCCAACTCCGTTGTGGTCCTCACATGGAATCAACATGTAATATCGTCGTTAGAGAGCTCTCAACACACTATTTACATTGGTCGAGGGAAGGGAGTTGGAAATTACCTAGATAATCCTCAAAAACTCATCGGGTCGAAGTTGGATCTGAGACGCATTATCAGGTTAAATGTCATCGTCGTGATTCCTTTCCACGAAGTAAACATGCAACTCATGAAATTCGTAGTGCACATCATAATGAGTTATGTGGTGTTGCTCATGGGTTTTGCAGTTACCTTTACTGTCTTCGAACACCAATCGCTTCTCGAGTCAGGTGTTTGGACCCAGCCCTCCTCAGTCCAGACCCGACTCTAGCACGATATTGTCCGCTTTGAGCCTCTTTGCCCTCGCCCTCACA